>CAVMCB010000019.1:28410-64111 GCA_963678985.1 Spisula subtruncata | reverse complement strand
GAACATTACATCACAGGATAAGGTTGGTCTGTTATGTTTTGTATCACTCCATATTGTATATCCTGTGAGACACTAAGTTTTGAACTGGATGTGTCTTTACGAATTTGAGCAAGTACAATTGTTTAACAATAGACATATGTTATGTAAAAAAGCTATGGCAAGCGGCATTTGATCTGTTCTGAATTGCATTCTCATTGAATATAAAGATGTATTGCATTTTAATGATGGGAACCATTACCTTTGGGACTGCGACTGGACAGTAAAATTACACCAGTGGAATTTGGACATTTTGTACATTGCTAAAGATAGCTTTACGCACCATATAAACACAAAACTGTTTGTTTTGCAATTAGTTTGAGGTTAAAAGTTAAAATGACTGGACTAATAGCATCTTGATTTACACTTAGAAACTGCAATGATTTTATATCATAAGCAATATGATAATATTGAAGAAATTAGAAATGGATAAACTGTACACACATCCGCATAAATTGTTTGTACACACGAGGGGTGTTCCAGAAATAATAGGACTTTTCTCATAACTTCTTACTCAATGTTATATTTTGATGAAATTTGTCTCATATACTAAGCAATTCATTCTCTATATACTGGTAGAAACAGGCTGTTGTTGTTATTGGTGATACTCATACAAAGCGTTGTCATAGAAACCATGTAACGCCAATGTGAATATCTTAGTAACCTCCAGATAAATAATAACGCCTAACTTTGTGTTATTACATAGATATCCCTGACGTATGCATTTAAACTTATGAAGCAATCAGTATTTGTTTATGGTCATAATTGAGTATACAATAATATGTACCAATACCCGTCACGAGTGAAATGACGTCAACGCCAAAAATAAAAATCTACGCAAATTGCTAAATAGTGGTACAGAAACAGTTTGGAAAGCCAACAATGCAAACCATTAAACTTGTCAAATAAGCAGAAGGTAATGGCACCCAGACGCTTTTCGTGTTCCGTTTTCTTAATTTGTTTACATATCACAGAGATATGAGATAACAAAAGAACACATGTCAGGTCATGGGAAAGGTAGTTTGACGTTAATTGACACTGTTCGTGCATTGGCATACGCTTCAGTGTCAGAGCCACTTCTTACACCACTGTTGCCACTTTTTGTGAACGTGGAACATAACACTTTTATACAATGCGAACATCAACATCAGATCTGTTTTGAATGTCAATGTGACTATATACATGTATGAAAATATGAAGTGTGTATTTATTATATAATATTGTGTTTAAAATGCGACGCCATCTTGACGTCACGCCGCGACCCGCCTCCATGGTACATGGTATATTCAATGTTTGATATATATTTTGCTATTCAACCAATTGCTTTCAAATTTTGCATACTTATCAGTGATAGATGGAAAATTATCAATATCAAATTAGTTTTTCAAATTTCTTTTTTCCCGCATTGCTATGAAAAAAAAGTCCTATTAATTGTGGGACACCCCACGTATAGCTAATTCCAACCCCTACAGTCATACTGTACATCACTATAAATTTTACATTTGACTAATAGTATACGAAATAATCAAATCAAGCTATGATTCTTTCACAATGACTCGGAGTGTATTGCAACGGACTTGTGAGGAATAGAAGTAGTACCCTGGGAATGTAATGTTTAAAGTAATACATGAAAGGTGTCCTTGTGATCAGTTTACAATATAGTCTGTGAGGTTCGTTTAGTTCTTAATATTGCATTCAATAATACTATAAATCAAAGACCAGACGAGTTATGTGGTTAAGAAAACAAACAACAATTTTGAAACGCTTAATGAGGCTTTTGAGTAAACAAAACAATCAAATACTAGCAGGTTGTCTCCGTTTACGGATCGTATCGCATTAAATTTCAATCATGGATAATAGGAAAGCAAAGGTCAGCACGTATGTTAGATCCCTTTCTCTATATTCTGTAAATCGAACCGTTAGCGGCAAAACATATTCGTCACACAATCATAGTTTTATTCTGTTTGAGTGTTAGTGATATTCACTGTTTACTTCTTCTTTGCGGCTCATATTCTATGGAGTTCACTACGGGCTCGAGTATAACTGGAAAGAAATATTTACTGAATAACCTTTGGATTTTTGATAAGATTCGTAGTAGCTTGCAGAGAGTTAAGATTCCTTTACATTGATTAATATCGTATCCTTCTTCACGTTAGTTACCACGAGCTAAAATAGGTAGATTAATAGTTTAAGGGGAAAAGAGGTATCATCACAGGAGATTATTTCAGAAAGTTTCGACACAATCATTCGTAATGTTTGGTTATGTTATCGATATGAAACTGTACAATTCCTCGCATGTAGCTGTCCATATTTACCAAGATCCATTTAAACATGCATTAGTTTTAAAAATATGCTTCAGACAAGAAACAACACTAGTAAATATGGACGATCATTCGACATTTTTGTACATAACAATTAAGAAATATATTAAGTGTACTTACATGTAGCTCATTCGGTTTTCTGTACTTTGTCAAATTCAGTTCGTGTTTTACATAGCCTCGTAACCTGTTCTGAGTTATGGCCCATTGCGTACGAAACCGTGTTTTTATGTTTACATTGTAATGCAAAACCTGTCAGTGGATATATGATAAACTGTAAAAATACAAACCAGTTTGTGATCGCCTAAACAGAACAAACAACCAATATTACTAAAATAATTGGGCGTTAAAAAGATATACAGCTTTGAAGTTGAAAATTCTGAAATTACCTCCCTTTTAATTGAATACATTAAATCCTCAAAATAACGATACCCACGAGTGATAAATAAGTCAAATTGTGTACAGTCTTTCTTCCATTTCGGTTCAATTATGGCAAGTTGTCAGTGCGTTCCAACTTTATATGCGACGTTGATTGCATATGGCGAATTACGTTGTTACTGTCAGAAATCCAGATAAATCATAAAAGTCGATGTTTTTCATTTGATCCCACTGCCTCAACCATACAGCCTATTGGAGTATAACTTTGCCATATGAATTAATCACTGCCTACTCGTCCATACGAGTTGATGGTTTATTATGTTTTATGTTTAAAAATATGTTTCTTTATAAATGCATTTATTGCCATCAAGTGGTGGGGGTGTAGAAGGAATCCACGCTGCTCAAAACAGTATAGCGAACCTCACCACCGGCCCGTCCTCTATCACTCAAATAACCATGATAACCATGTGAAGCTAAACAATATGAATCAAAATAAACGGTAACCAACAAAACAAAGGAGCATGGGTGGTCAGGCTGAACTAAAGAAGTCGAACTACTTTGAACGTGAAAATCAAAGGTTAATAAGAACTTAAATTTATTATTGAAATATTTCAACAAAATACCCATGGATTCCAAATTATAAAACATAAAATATACAGTCATTGACAGTGGTGGTGGAATGGGAGGAGGTGGTAAAACAACAATTTTAAAGTTGACGAAATCGAAAGCGGTTTCGTTATCAATAATAAAGTGCGCATGCGCAGTTTCTCCCCGTTAGGGATAATAACCAACTAAGCCGTACCAATTTATAGTTACATATAACAATACGAAAAAAGGACCCATTCGTCCATAAAACATTTTATTTAACAATAAAATACATTAATGACCATCAAGTGGTCTTTCTAAGAAAATGAGTTTGTGCAATTTGTAAGACAAAATAAATAACTAAACAATCAATGTCGTTAAAGGGCTTTTATTAACGCCATAACATAATAACACAATATAAAATTAATAATAAAACATTGTAAAACATATCTAGTATAAACAACTCATTAATAGATGAGAAAGTAACAAATACAGAGTATCTAAAAAAAACTGCTACTCATAGAGTAGCCCCCAATCATATGTTTTTGTCTTATCTGGGACCTAAAAACCGCCAAAAAATAAAGACACAAGAAATGTGTTTTTATTCTCGCCCAGGCAAGCAAAATGCATTTATTCATATTTTATGTGATTTCTGGTTCTGAGGGTTGTTGTTTAGTATCTCCAATTATTGAGCGTGAGAATAGCATAATCTGCATCAATTGTTCATGTTTGTGTTGCTTACACATTTCTTTTACACTTTTACTATTGACAGAATATATTTTGAATAATCATTGACTAAAATTTTGGCAATATGTTAGGTGACCAATTTGAAATTTTGTTCAGTGTAATCACACCTACACAATTATTGCAAACGTCTTCAATATAGGGAAAAAGTTATAAAGATGAATGAAAGTGTCAGATTATACGAGTATAGGTGGAATCGGTGATTTATAAAGTATGTTCAACCCATCTTATAAGTATGGCCAATTATTCCGTCCTGGCTGTGGATTGATAAATGTTTAGAGACATAATGACAATGATGGCCTTCTCGTGATAATGGTCCCTGCTTCCATGCTGATTTCTGAACGCATATAATGTATGTTAATCACTTTTACAATTTTTAACGTCCATACAACCGCTAAATATTATCAATATTCTTAATTATCATAAAAGAAACGAAATGGTAATCCTAGAAATTGCTAAATATATATTTCATGATTACATTTTTGTATTTAATAAGATGTTAAAACATCAAATTTCTTAGTTAAGTACTAATTACAAATGTACCAATACTATTAACTACTGTTGATGCTGTGGTACTCTTTTATTTCTGGTAACATTTTACACTCGATTCAAAAGCGTGTGCTTGAATAACTCACAGTAAATATTCGTGTTTAAGTGTGAATTGGTTTTTTTCAATTCTAGATTGCAGTCCATGACATTTTGAATAATTGCAATAGAGCTTGTTGAAACACTTATCTGCGTTCTTGTGAAATTTACTTAGTGTGCAGTTGCATGTACATTTCCAATTGTTTTTTTTGTATATGATAAAGCAGGAAGTAGAGCCATTATTTAAAAACGTGATCAAATAAAAATTATAATTGCGTACTGTTTTTTCTCTTAAATTGGAATTACATTACCTTACATTTACAATTGTCATTAATAAATTATAATTAACTGGCGGGAATAATTAATCATCGTTGGAAACTGATACGAGAAAAATACACTACCTCAAGGATATTGTTACGAGAAAAAACACTAGCTCAATGATATTACTTTTCAACATCAAGAAAGTACAACGATCAGCTAAACTACAATGCGGATATATAATTCTCAAAATCACAATATGATTTTGTAGTGCAGGAACAACTATTATTTGTTCTAATGTGCTTTGCGAGTATATTAAACTAAGTACAAATTAATGAATTACAAGTTCTGTAAATTTGTTTTGACAAAGTAATACGGTTCGGAAAAATCCTGGGAATCTATCCAAATATTACCGTGTGCCAATCTAGAAGACCTCGATCTGGGAATAAGTAAATGACACAACAGCGACTGTAGTATCTTGTTTTAATTGTTTATACAACTGAAACTCATTAATCATGTTTCAGAACCATGGTGATCAATTCCCACACAATATAAATAAAATGTGATATTGGAGCTTCAGTTTTATTATGAAGAAGGTGTTACATGTATCAAGTTATTCTTTTTTTTAATAACCTTCTAATGGATTTTGAGTAATTTGCGGAATTATAAACTCCATCAATTTTGATATAGTTCTTGTGGGAACGAATCCTATACACTGCATTGTTGAAACAAAAACCTTTCAGCTACTATTAGCATTGGTTCGGTTTTGTTTTGTTAGTCCTTGTGACTTACGCTTGTAATCTTCGAATTTCCTTTAGTTTTCTGTTTTATGCAGTTCGTACTCTGTTGAGTGTTTCTTTCTTTGTCCGATTATCTGGTAAATATACAATTTTAGTGATTGTTGTTTAGTTAAAATTGGACTAAAATACTTATTATCGTATATGTGAGTAATAAAAAAACGATTGCTTTGGCAACAGAATAAAAAATAACGGTTTATATATATATTATTAGAGAAGTATTCTTAAAGTCGTGTGGTTGGGTTGAGTGCTACCTTCCCTGTCGGATTTTCTCAAACCTTTTTTGCATGCACAAAAGTGTTGCCTGTGCCGTGTGACGGCCGTAAAACGTCTCCCCCTACTTGCAATCAATATTGTTATTTTCATCCTACATGGATAGTATGACGCTCACCTTTTCAATCTTGCTATGTGTTTTGGTTTGGTTGAGTGCCACCTTCCCTGTCGGATTTTCTCATACCTTTTTTGTAACCAATAACACCCCTTATAGTACCTGCTGCTTCTTTGAGAGTGTGTTCGTGTGTGATGCAATTCTTCATTTAAGGAAAACTACATATTGGTCTGAACGTAATGGCAAGATCTTAATGACACTATTGGCAGTGCATTACATGATCTAATGCCATGGTGGAGGAATTATCTTATATTATATTTTGTCTACACAATGATTCGACGCATAATATGGGAAGCAATCTACTACCAAGTATTATGAGGAATAATGATGACAAGTAATTACGAATGTTATATTGTAGCCATTGATACACCATTGGTGCCACACAAATATAAGAGACATAACCTCCCCACGGAGACTCGAATTTAGGTTTCATTAGGTATACGCCCAATGACCAGGGGACTTTAAAATGTCAAATGGTAGCAATCGTAAAAGCTCGGCCATTTCCGGTTGTCTCCGGTAAATACACCTTGTAAATAAGTGTAGAAATACACCAATATCGTTCGCCCTCACTACTAAAGTCAGCTACATCCGCGTGAAAATAACGCCTTATATATCCGTCAATATGGTGGTTATTTTATATGTTCTGATCAATTTTCTTATTCCTACGGCATAGCAGGACGTATCGCGAATAAAATGTCAAATATCTTTGATGAAAAATAATATCTAGCGCGTATTATGAATCGAATTTACGTCTTGTTTATCACATGACGTCATGAATGATATGACGTTTATTTGTCGTCAACGTAAACGTGACGTTGTGCTAACTTTTATTTTGTAGCGTTTTTCCTTGTTTATACAAATATAATTGTATTCTCGTTTTCAATTCTAGTATTTAGCAGCTGTCGTTCTCTTGCTCAAGTTTAAACTTTAACATATTTGTTGCCGTATGTACGTGTACATGTTGTATAAACGTAACAGGGGAGCTGCCATTTTCGAATCATGTGACTGAAAGTAGTTCAAAATGTCGCCTTGTTATGTCTGAGGTATTTTTCATTGGATAAAAACCGCGGTGATCAGAATAAAATGGGGGTTGAACGACTGGACAGCTGAAAACAACCCTCGAAATTTGATAACTTATCTTATACAAAGAAGAAGGGACATAAAAATGTACAAAAAACCATAGACCGCACGTACACCATTATACCATTATACAAATGTAACCAACATAAAATTTACGATGTCGTTAACGTCTATATTGTTATGGTTATCGGGCTTGGTGTTAAGTAGCTAGTTATAATTTGCCTAATTAACCACCAGCAAGATAAGGTGACAATATGGTAGTTTACTTGTTGCAGAAAAAACCAAATTAACAATAACATCGGTGAGTGACGTGATAGCAAGGTCACAGATCGGCAATGTACATGGATTGTTCCTTGTAGCTATGGCAATGATATGAAATGATAAGTGTGAATGATCGTAACTGACTGTATGTAAACTTATATTACACACATGTATAAAACATGCACTATGCATGAACTATGATAATGTATTGATAAAGCTTGAAAAACATTCAGACGGGAGACTCAATTTCGTGATGATAATTTACCCATATTGGTTCAATCGTTGTAGTAAAATATCCTATTACACTTTGACGAATGACACAATGCCCTTACAACATGTGAATATCTATTTGCATACTAACTTCACTGGTGTAATTTTACTGTCTAGTCGCAGAAATTTCCCAAAGGTAATGATTTCCATCATTAAAATGCAATACATCTTTATATTCAATGAGAATGCAATTCAGAAAAGATCAAATGCCGCTTGCCATAGCTTATTTACATAACAGACGTCTACTGTTTAACAATCGTTACTTGCTCAAATTCGTAAAACAACATCCAGTTCAAAGCTTAGTGTCTCACAGGACATACAATATGGACTGATATAAGAAATAACAGACCAACCTTATCCTGTGATGTAATGTTCAACCATTGTCATGTTAAATTAAGAAGGATCCATATAGCGTTGTAATACATATACTGTGAATCTAAGACGGCTATTGGGAACAGCCACTTTTAATTGCAAACTATTCCAGTAAAGGGAACACAGTCATTAAAATGAATGAAGTAGTTTCTGGTGTTATAATTGTGATCGTGCTCTGTTTATCTCAGAAATTTCTGAAGTATGTTTAACCCTTATTATCCTGGCCAATTGTTCAGTCTTGGTAGTGGTCTGGTACTAGTTTAGAGAAGTAACCACAATGCTTAACGATAATCTTCCCGTAATACTAGTAAACTTCTCGACATACAGTCTAGTCGATTCTTATTATTCTACTCGCAGAACCATGTTTTTATCTTATCCATTGTAATTGCTAAGTATTATACTCGTATGTCAACTGGTTCAACTATAAACATACAATGTAATCATTATGTATATATAAACCTGACCTCTTAACCGTAACCTGAAACAATTCAGGCTATACATTCAACTGCATATACTTACCGCCTCACAGATGGAACAAACAATTAAAAAATATATAGTTTTCCTACAAAGTCAAGTGTTTATTTATTAATAGAAATATGCTGACTCTTGCCTTAAGAAAGATATTGGGAAAAATGTAACATTATAATTTGCTAGCACTCATTCATGAAGATAAGACTAAGGTTTAACACTGTCTCTGATTCAGGTATTTTGAAGTACACATGTACTAGTAGTTTACATCCATTTATCTTTTCTGGTCATGTTTAGGAATTGGTGCTATTTATATAGAATCAAAAACGCAAAAGACCTATTGCAACATTTCCCATAGGCCCCGCTGACAACACATTATAAGTAAACATTGTCATGTAACATTTCTTCTTCAATTTCTCTATGTCTTTTTATTATTATAATCTATATTGATGTTGACAACAAGCTAATGTAATGTTCCCAATTACAACACGAATACAGATTATAATTAATGATCCTCACGCGTTATGTGTGTAGACTACTACGTTTATAATTGTTTAATATGTTCTTGTTCTTTTTTTCGGGTTCAGCCAATTTCCCTACTAAGTTTAAATTATATTCAGCGACCGAAAACCTTACTTGGTTTCCTGGACTGTAACTGTATCCTAATCAGAACGAAAACCATTCTAACAGAAAGCAGCAATTTCCACATACTCGAAACGTACTAACATACATAAAGAAACTCTCTTGAAAATCAAATTTCATTTTTCTTCATTGGTTTACATGTTAATACATTTGTATATTTGATTGGCAGGTGTTGTTTGGATAGAAATCAAAACTTTTTTTATCGTAATAAATTAAGTCATTATAGCAGTATCAACACCGTTGACAAGCGACATTATTAGAAGGATATGGCTTCTATCTGACCTAAATGTATTATACAATATCAGCGTCACTTATGATGTACAAACTTCACTATTTCCTCATTCCTGTAGTTTAGAGAACGCTCAATCAATTTGTGTTTTTTTCGAAGTATTTTTCGAAGGTTTTTGACGAAGTTTACCAAGCGAATACAATACACTCGATATTGCAAACATGTGAAACATTTATAATGTTTGTAAAGGTGCGAACCGACCGTACAGTTGGTCATTTAGCGCTATTTTATACATCAACTCGTTAAGCTCTAGTCTCCACCACATGTTAATTAGTTTTGAATATGGTTGATTATCCTGTCATCACTCCAAGCACGTCGGTTGTCATTCCTTGTGATAATGAGACTTGAAAACTCAGATGTAGAACAAAAATGTTCAAACTGTTTTCGATGATTTAGGAAAGATTTTGAAAGATGGACGATTTTTTGTATTGGAAAAATATTGAATTTGAACCAAATGTTGTCAATCATTAGATAACGAGTTATCAAACACCGCAAATAGTTAAACAAAATGTGCATAACACCGCATATTGCTCAGACCTTTTTTGGCTAGAAACCGAAGTAAATATGTTGTTTTGTCGTATTGTGTTACTCTTAAAATCCCTCTTAGATAATACTTGTTCTAAACATTACGTGATGTAACTATCAACTTATCTATGAAGCACATTTGCATGCTACAATGGATAACAGTACGTTATCCATAATCCTAATCAATGATTAAATCATATAACATGTACTTTATTTTGGAATAAACATGAACATAATAAATACCAATCAGTTTAACAATGTGTTTTTATTGCGTTCATCGACACTTGATGTATCTAGAAGAAACGTATTCTGCCTTGTGTCATTTAATGAGTCAAAATCTGTTTTGGGGGTATAGGCTTCTCCTACACATCATTGACAAATTTGGTACATCTCCAAAGATATATGCGACTCAAGAGAGTGTTCACACTGAAAATGCGGTACACAGAATTGCGAAAAAATCAAATCACCAAACTTATTCTGTGGAAAGTTGGTTAAAATTTTAAATGGATTCCAAACGGTAAGAATTTAACCTTCTATAGCTGTATCAACTTTTCTAACGTGCTTTTGAAGAGTTCTGATGAATCAAACTTTGGAATGATACAATGTACGTTTGTGAGTTAATCATAATTATTCACGATCTTGATTGTGTTTCATTATGGCAAAAACGAGGGTTGTCCCTGTAAATCTCGTACACAAAAGGCACTTGTCCACGTTTAAACATGTCCAGACGGCAATGATACTCATTGAAGTCGTAAATAATGAAGCGATGAAACAACCATCTTTTCGGATATTGAATTATAAGACGAATTTTCTCACACATGATACCTTCATGCAAATTTTTACTTGGCATCAGATCATGCTCTAAATTCGGTATCAATTAAAATTGCTTGACAACTCAAGGTCTCCTGTAAGTTATCTTTGTAATTGGTTACATCGCGTTCAATACATATGGAAATATGTAACCTCGAGGAAGTCAAATTATTTGCCATGTGATAAAAATTGTTAAGGCAATGATACATAATGTTTGATGTGCCGCTAGATACAATACGCCCGTATCGTGTTCTATCGTTACTCTGATCGTATGAAAACGATTGTACTAGATAAAAAAATGGGTGAAGAAATCAAACGTTATATCAGACACACACGTCCAATGTAGATCACAATAGAATATCTCCATATAAAAACGTTATCTTGAATAAAAGGACAAATACTGTTCGTAGTTGAAAGGAAATATATATAGTACTAAGTACTTTTTACAAGTCATTGAACTTTATGTTGTTAACGTCCTTTCACATTAATGAATCTATAAACAAATTACAATTCACTGCACCAAAAAAATCCTCATTTCACATTACAAATTCTACCCTACATCATTTGCTAGATTCGTTCCGATTGGTACATGTACGTATATGTATGTCGGTGGTTTTCGTACGGTCGAGTCTGTGACGACTGTGTCCGTTGAGATAACATTTGTTCCGTCGGAGTAAGCCAGACAGTACAAAATTTACAATATTCGTCAGGCTTCGTTGAATGAATTCATTATGTGTGAAGGGACTTTAACCGACAAATAAATTATCCACATCTTCATTTTTAAACGGAGTCAATTATAATTTCCAGATTGAAAAAAATTATTCTAGCACTTAAGAACATAATAATTATAATATTATGTAACACAATCCTTATCTAAATACAGTGTATATTAAAAATCAATCAGACTATTTCTAATACACGATATATCATGTTGACTAAATGTATGTTTCAAAGCTGAAGGATAGACTTGTGTGGAATGTATGTAGTGCCCCGGGAATGTAATGTTTCAAGTAACACATAAAATGTGTCCTTGACATCAGTTAAGAATAGTTTCTGTTAGATTCGTTTAGTTCTTATTGTAGCATTAAATCACTATTAATCAAAGACCGGACAAGTTATGTGGTGAAGAAAACAATCAACAATTTTGGAAAGCTTAATGAGGTTTCTGAGTAAAGACAGCAATCAAATACTAGCAGGTTGTCTCCATTTACGGATAGTAATGCATTAAATTGCAATAATGAATAATAGGAAAGCACAGGTTATCTATTATGTTAGATCAATTTCTCTTTATTTTGTAAATCGAATCGTAACACAATGCTATATTCATTTTATTCTATGTGACTCTGAAGATAAATAAGTGATATTCATTGTCAACGCCTCTTTGAGGCTAATGTTCCAATCCTGTAATGAAGGGTTCGATAAATAATGTAAAGAAATATTAAATGAATAGCTTTTGGATTTTACTAGGGTCACTTGAAAGGTATCAGATGCAAATAGTATGTTAATATGCATGTGATCGTAGGAAAACGACTGAAATTGATCAACAACAGGGTGAATAAGTCACAGCGTGTATTAGACAGAGATAGCTTCATTGTTAAATACAATGTAAAATTTACATGGCAAATATATCACAACATACAATGAAAAATAATAAAAATACATGCTATAATGATATCATTGCAATCAACGTAACATGTTTAGAATGACGCGAAAAAGAACTACATGTTGTTGTACATGACTCGTAGACAGTCACGCAATTCAAATGTAGGTGACAATAATATATCTCCATTATAAAACATTATCTAGAATTAAAAGAGAAACACGATTCGGAGTTGAAAGCAAATACAATGTACGTGTAGTACTAAGTGTTGTTCGACTATTCATAAGTCATTGGACTTTATGTTGTTAACGTCCACTCACATTATACAATCAAAAGGCCTCATCACACATTACGTATTCCACCGACATCGTCAGCTAGATTCGTTCCCTGAGCGTACTGTGATGTTACTACCCACTTAATAACCTTTTTGAAGGCGATCGAGACATGACCTTTACCGATCTTCATATTTAAACGGAACAAATAAAAAATTCAGGTTGAAACATATTTCTTGTATCATCTACATTACATTATGACACAATTCGTATATGAATTTAGTGTTTACTGAAACAAATCAAACAGTTCGTTTATAACATGATCAGATTCGTTCTAATACACGATATATCATTTTGACTAAATGTATGTTTCAAAGCAAGAGTATTGACTTGTGAGGAGTAAAAGTAGTGCCCCGGGAATGTAATGTTTCATATAACACATTGCAGTCCTTGCAGTCAGTTTGGAATTGTTTCTTTGAGGTTCGTTCGGTTCTTATTGTAACGATTAATAACAATTTAACAAAACCCGGTGATTAATGTGGTGAAAGAAACAAACAACACTATTGAAAAGCTTAATGGGGCTTCTGGCTAAACAAAACAATAACATACTGGCAGGTTGTCTCCGTTTACTGATCGTAATGCATTATGTTGCAATCATGAATAATAAGAAAGCAAAGGTTATCAAGCATGTTAGATCCATTTCTCATTATTCTGTACATGGAAATCAAAAAAGTATGAGATAATCAGACAGGGAAGGTAGCCATTAGCGGTAAAACAATTTCATCAAACAATCCTATTTTCGTTCTGTTTGAGTTCAATGTTAAATATTGTAAGAGATATTTCCTAATGAAGTCTTCTTTGAGGCTTATGTTCCAATACTGTCACTACGGGTTCGAATACTACTGGAAAGAAATACTAAATGAATAATTAATGTCGTAATCTTTTTCACAAACGTTACCGCGAGCCAAACAAGATAGATTAATAGTTTTAGGGAAAAAGAGGTAATATCACAGGAGATTATTTCCGAAAGTTTCGACACAATTATTTGTAATGTTTAGTTATGTTATAGATATGAAACTGTGCAATTCCTCTCATGCAGTTTTCCGTATTTACCAAGACCCATTCATACATGCATTAGTTTTGGAAATCTACTTCAGACAAAAAACAACACTAGTAACTATGGAAGATCATTCGACATGTCGGTTACAAGTCAACATTACTGCTTTACTTATTTTTTAAAGAAAGTTTTCTCAAATTTAGAGCAGTAGTTCTATTTTTGCACTTTAACAATATAATCATTATATTTACGTTTTTGCACATATCTCTCTTCCAATTCAATCAAATGCCATAAAATGATCAATTGCACCAGATTATTATGTCTCGTTGCATACCGGCCGTTGGAACAATTATGGATGACAACTGGATTTATCGCAAAGTAAAGATAACATAACGAGAATAACACATCGGACATAATCCGAAGCAGTCAATAGTATCAGCAGTGCATGCAAGGTACACAAGAGAAAATGTACAAATTGATGTCTCTGTATCAAAGCGACCGCGGCCAAATGTGCGTCAAACACAATCAAAATATCAGAGTAAATTATACAGGGAACGTAGAACTCTACCTTACCAGCCGAGCACATAAAACAATAACAACCCATTACCCAACGAAATGACTAAAAATCACCGCTGTAAAAATGCAGGATGACCCAGGTTCACCAAAATACCAAACAAACGGTGATTCCAAGAGAAGCCCCTAGTTCTCCAATTCCCCGCGGCAGGATGGAATAGTTTCACAAAAAGAGTACATGATGAAGAATATTGAAGGAGTACCTTGTCCGAAAATAAACATTATCAGACGTTCGTATATTCTTTATTTCTATCTCATTTATGTACATGCATAACATTAACACACTAAACAAACAAATACAATGTAGGTCTACATAATCATTGAACATATGATACATTAGGCACCGAAATAACTTCGATACCACAATACTTTATAAATGTAAATTATCAGTTCACTGTAATATCGGTACATGAATACAAATATTCAATAAAACGAATGTTATATAATGTTGTTTGACTCATTACACGTACACATCACTTCGTGAAAACAAATGCAATATGAAACGTATAATACAAAGTTTCAAGTTATTATTGTTCACAGAATGAATGATCTTCCAAGAGGATGTACTAGCCTTAAAACTAGAAAATGTAGTGTTTAATGAATCCCAGAGTACTGTTACACAATTGTCTTATACAATAACTGCTGCTTGTAAATAAAGGTTATCTGATGTCTTTGTTATAGTACACATTATTTGTTCTAGAGCTAATGAATACTCGTTATTTAACCATAAGAAGGTTGAATAAGTTACAATTAACAACTCTGAAAGGCACGAAGATTGATGGATGTCCTGGTAAATGTGATTAAATGTAAAAAGTAAATGAATAAAGACATCACGAATACGTTCTAATTTAGGGTGTTTCAAACTTTGGGCCATTCACCCTGATATTTAACATACTATTTTAACCTGCCATTTCTTTCACTGAAAAACATCTTTATGTATTAATTTGTAAATGGGTGTAGATTGAGTTTTCAGTCATAATGAAATACAGATTAAGAAACATTTATCGAATATTTCCGATAGTTTGTATTGTTCCTGTTAGACCCATCAGATATTTGTTTAGACAGATACAATACCTCACTTCAGTAAGAGCTTTCATTTCCTTATGTACTTGTGTGATTTGATATTTCAGCCACGAAAAACAACAAGATTATTTTTGTATTTGTACCTCAAAACCACCATTTGATACCTTATACAGAGTGATTCATAATATATATTACACTTTAAAAAGAATGCTACAAGAAAACGCTCGATACCATATGACATTTTTATATATACAAATGGAAAGCTAACATTTTAAAGTTTTATTTAGTATATGTCATAGCTATGTTACTGTCAAAGCAACCATGGAATTAATATTCTTGTAAAAAGTCATTTTTTATAAAAGTTGAAATGAAGTCCAAATTGAGTCCCAAAATTAACAATATAGGTTGAAAAGAATTGCATACTTAAACTAACCAGTTTAATAATGTTTATAAATGAAAAAAAAAACACATTGATTTAAAACTTTCGTTTATATGCAACAATTAAAAAGTTAGTTAATGTTTCAGTTAATTTGGTTACCAGTCGCTAGGCAGCGAAAGAACATGACACACAAATACATTCTCACATATACTGTAGCCTAAGTAAACATAAGTTGTGGCTGGTTTTCGACTATTACTCTTCTTAAGGATTTATTTAAAATCAATATTGTCAGTATATAGAGTATACACATAACCAACAAATGCAAATGATTAATTTAAAAGAACGATTTAGAGAGAAAACAAAACAATAAAACACAGCCATCTCTTTACTTGGTTAAACGTGATAAAGTTAATGTTTAGGCACGGTTTGGTTGATTTGTGGCCTAGCAACTGATAACCAATGCAAAAGTACCATTTTTTTCAGTTATCAAACAAATGGATGAAACTTTAAAATTAATATCAAATTTTGCTTCTTAACACTCTAAAACTGATTATATCTTGCGATACTTTTCGAGTTATTGAACTGAACTCGGGAATCTAGATAAATATTGACGTTATTTGACATTTTTCGAAAAAATGGCTTTTATGTAGAATCGTATTGTATTTCATGAGTTCCCTTGATAGTATCATAGCCATGTTATACACTAGATAAAACTACGAAATGTTAGATTTCCATTGGTATATAAAAATATCAGATGGCATCAAGCGTTTTCTTATAGCATTATGTTGAAAGCGTAACAGATATTTTGAATCACCCTGAAGTTCTAAAGAGATATTTAACCGTCGTGATGTTCCTTACTCAACGAATGTTATCTGTATAAGTTCACACTAATCATACTAAATGACATTATGAACTCTTACATCTTCAAGATGATCATATTCAGTACGTACATAATAAAAGGAACATGTAACACCTACAACAATACACACCTTTAAAAAAGATAAACATAATCGGAGACATGTGTTACAGGCTGCGCTCACCAGATGAACATAGAACGTCTACAGAGTAAAGTGAAAACGATCACTTAGAGGAATCGCTTAAAAGTACGAACGATCAAGTAGAGGTCAATTAAAGGAATTCTTACTGTGCAACTAAAAATGTAAGTATCCTTTCCTTGATTGTTTGATGTCGATACTGCAAGCAATGCAAGGGGGTGTCTGGGTGGAAAAGTTTCCAGTTTAATATACTGAGAAACACGTAGCAGTATATCGTTACTTAAAGTACATCCAAAGTACATGGAAAGTACATTTCCGCGATTCTCCTTGGGAATCCTTAATATCGTGTAAAATCATCCCGCATCGTATTGTTATTGCTGGATTATGATAATCTATATCACGTATGTGATCCTATTCTTACAATAAATAGTAATCTATTTCACAATAGCATTCCAGAACGGTACTTGTTATTGACGTTTATGAGAAACTGTGAGCTTAAAGATATTGATCTGTCAAATAATATGTACTTTAAGCGATATAATATGATATGGTCCTGTTACGTTAAAGGAAGTTTTTAAACTCCCACGTGATTTAACAAGCACACTGTTCGTTTTGTAAGTATTTAAGTGGGTGCATTATATTCGAGTAGAGCTAATCACGCACATGTATCTGTTCGAGTGTTGCCTCCTGTTTGATATTGATACGACATGATATAGTACTTCTGTGATAATTGTTCTAAAGAAGTCACGATATTCCTCATTAAATGAGATAAATTACAATTACTTCACATGTTAAATTGCATTTACAGATGATATAAACATGGACGTATGTCTGTAATTGGCTCGATATGTTAATGTGATAGGTACTCCATTGTTCAATCAAGAAAATAAGGACGTCAATATAGGCCTACACAAACTTTATTGCTGAAATAATTCCTGTTTATTGGTACAAGGACTGGCCTAGACATTCATATAGTTGGTGTAAATGACCGATTGTGTTAACTATACGTCACAAATATAATTAGAATGGTGTTTATAATGATATTACATGTATCCGTGTTATAGATCGGTCAAATGTGTCACACATAATTTAGATCAACAATGTCTAAATGGATGCCAAGTTACATGTACGTATGATAGATTGTGATTAAGCGTTGCACTATAAATGACCCGTAAATAGTATTCAGTCACCATCTTGCATACTCGTGTCTTCGTTCACATTGTCTAGATCGTAATCACACTTTGAGCAGCGTGCGTTGTTTTTGTGTTTATACGGTCCCAAACTCGAATCGATGATGCTGACATATAATATTTATAATTAAATAGCAGAACAATAATAATCAGATTATAAATTATTTTGTTGCAGCTTCGAGGCTTTGACATTTACTTGTCTGTTAATATATATATCAAAGTACTGTTTATTGAATGCAATGTGTTTTGTGTATGTTGACTTGAAACTGAGTCCTGGTGAAACACTATGTTCTTGACACATTATTCAGGAACGATATGTAACACTTATTTGTTGTAAAACGGATTTAAATACACGGCCTATAAGTTCGGATTCTTTACATTGATTTAATGCGCGTATTTTTATAATCATTTCCATGCAAACGGCCACAAACAAATCAGAGTGTACAAACATTAACTGTTTCCTATTTTTAAGACTTTTGCTAAAATAGCGAACCATGTCCCATATTTCGTTAAACACAGGGTTATGATATTGACCGAAATCTTACACAGATGCAAAATAACATAACTCGTTTGAGAAACAACACATCACGTCTGTATCTTTAATCACACCTAAGGTATGTATTGTGAAATTGTCTCAGTACGCAGAGGCATGTTTACTCCCAATTGTTATTCTGTCCATGATAATTCAGGAGGTAGAATTGCACTGTTTTGTTCTCTTACATTGGGATAACATTACCTTGGTGTAACAATTGTCATTAATAAATAATAAAATAAAATAATCATGCAGGAAATAATTAATCTTCGTTGTTATGTTACGAGAAAACACTCGATCAAGGATATTACTTTTCAACATCAAGAAAGTACAACAATGAACTAATCAGTTAGATTTCTGAACTGCACATGCTAACATAATTCACACAACAGCAATATGATTTTATAGTACAGGAAGATTTATTATTTGTACGTATGTGCTTTACGGGTATATTAAACCCTGGACAAAGTTTATAAGTTATCTAAGTGTGTTTTGTCAGACAAAAGTGAAACATGGACATTCTTCAGTTATCTATTTCGCTTTATATAAATTAAGGCAAGAATCCTGTTAAATCAGATTAAATATTCTAGCTTTTACTCAAATAATTATTTATTATGTAGGTCGCATATTGGTAGTTTGATCATTCATTCATATTATGAAACACACGAATTCCCTTTTAAAGAACAATGTACTTTGCATTATGATCGTTGCGTTATTACTCGTGCATGTATGCCAACGTTCCTGACGTCATGTAAAAGCGCTTTTTCACTTTGCGGATATAATATACAATGCATATCAGAACATCAGTAAATACCATATATTGGCCGAAGTCTGGAGTTCCCTCCCGTTGATGCTAATGCTATCTAGTACAGAACAGATTGGATGCCGGGAACCAGAATAAGAGTTGCCAGTTCAACGCATTACGTTCGGCCAGTCAAATCCAGGAAATACATCCAAATATATACAGGGTGTCTCAAAATACATGTCCGCTTGTTGAAGGGTCATAACTTTGCCAAATGAGTTAGTAAATTATTATTTATAGCCTTATATGAAAGCTAAATTAAAAAATTGTGTGGTGAATTATATCATGAGTTAATACTCGAACAACTGATGACGTCATATACATTATACTAACGTCATTAGCAGCGGACGTTCTAAAATATCCGAAGAGGCAGATAGCATGGTTGTATGTTAGCATGGGTAACATTTATATCATACATGGGCATAGCAATAGTCAGTCCTACCCTATTATGGTCACACTTACTGATAAACTGATCAGAGGTCACTTATTTAATAGAGGAACACATTTTAAAAACAATTTGGACTGAAAAATTGATATTATCATATTTCTAAACATATCATATCCATAATAGATGCAGGAAATGCCTCGAATACACATACAGGATTGAATGTATATATATATAGGTATGTCTAGCTTATCTTTACCAGTCCATAAACAATAATATAATGCAACTTGAAAGTATAGAATAGTACTCAATAAAGTATCAATCACCAAATAACTGTATTGGTAAGAAAATGGATTTGGTGATGCTACTTTTATTGAAATCAGAAAACAGGAACAAAGATATCCTAACTATGTATTTATTCTGATCCTGTTTGAAAGTGGGATTATACAGTTCAAGATATATAACTACATCTAAACTCAAAATATCAATTTGTGTAGAAAATGGAAACATCACATCCGACTCAAAGTAATGTGAACGTCATTAAAATCGTCAAACGACGTCAAAAATAGGGATTTTCCGAATTAGGAATAGGCACTCAAAATACATTCTATAGGTTCCATATGCATTATTTTGGACAATTGTTTCGTAATTTCTACATTGATTTGAATGCCCTTTGATAATACATATAAATCCGATATGTACAGCAATACATTACGGAGTGATATGTCCTCAACAAGCGGACATGTATTTTGAGACACCCTGTATATGTCCGTCTGACAATCTAGAATAACACGATCTGGGATAAAGGAAATGCAACAATTGCAACTGTACTAGCTTGATTTAATTGTTTTACAGTTGAAACTCACTAATAATGTTTCATAACCATAGTGATAAATTCCCACATACTATCAATGAAACATGATATTGTGTTATCAGGTTATTCTCTTTTTATAACCTTCTAAAGGATTTTATAAGATTTGAGTAATGTGCGACATTATAAACCTCATCAATGATAGTATGGTACTTGAGAGACCGATTCCTATACACTGCGTTGTTGAAACAAGAATCGGTCAGCTTTTGTATAAGTGTTTTCTCATACCTTTTTTGTATGCTCTTTATCTGATTACAAGTTTATAAATACGTGTATTTGCCTTTTGCATTTGTTTTTTCAGTCCTTGTGACTAACACATGGAAATATTTTTCTTTTCTGTTTTGTACATTTCATACTCTGTTGTGTCTGTTGAGTATTTCATTCTTTGTCTGATTATCTGGTAACTCTACAATTTCATTGATTGCTGTTTCGTTAAAATTTGACTAAGATACAGATTATTGCATATGTTACATGTAGTAATCAGAAAAAAGCTTGCTTTGGCAACAGGAAGTGACAAAATGATACAAATATCAAATCGTTTTCTATGGGTTCTTTTAGAGAAGTGTCATTAAAATCGTGTATGAAGCCAAAAACACCCATGATAGTACCTGCTTCGTCTTTGAGAGTAGGTTTGCGCGTGTTGCAATTCATTGTTTAACAAAAACTACAAATTTGTCTGTCGCTATTGGCAGTGCATTACACAATATAATAGCATAATGGAGGAATATTATAGTTTGTCTACACAATGATGCGATGCATATTAATTGAGGCAATTTACTACGTAGTAGTATGAGATATGCTATTGACAAGCAATCATGAATGTTATAACGTGCTTGCAGACATTGATACACCATTGGTGCATTGTATTGTGATCGTTAACAGACAAAATATATATATTATTCCTGACACTATTACATCTACCAAATAAATCACATAAGTAATGGGTAACATTACGAAGAGAAGTGATGATATCAATTTGAACAGGCAGTATGCTCCTTTAAAGAAAAGGCAGAATACACAAGGCACAACGAATGCATATGTAGGGAGCGTTGACATAGAGGTATGACGCGCACTTCCGGATCGAGAGGTCTGGACCACTGTTCAAGAAATACCTACAAGTTCCATTCCAACAAGGAGTAAATGGGTACCTCTGATGACAATGATTTCAATATCACACGTTTAAAATGTTAAACCAGATCATTTACACTCACTATATCATATCATAATGTTTAATTCTAGTTCAAATACTAGTAGACAGCAAATGATATATTATACCTGTTTGCATCATATTGATTACTGCAACCTATTTTTTTCTCTTTAAATAAAACAGTACGATATGTAACATACTGGTTTCAGTTTTTATTTCAATTCTTACATTTCTCATAAAGAAGCAGGTTTACTCGTATTAATGTAGAATAATGTCGAACAAATCCCAATGCATTTATGTGACGTAGACAACTGGTGGTTGGTAACATACGCCTACACATGCGACAAGTCTGCAATGAACCATATGACATTTAAAGGGGAATCCATATACAAAACACTGCTACTACTGATTCTCGTCTATCAACGTATTCTTGAAAATATGATAAACCTCAACTAGAAGATAAATGCGTGATGTATAAATAAAAAATATATTGACACATATTTGTTATTTGCATCCGGGTAATTAGTAGACATTAATAAATGCTATATCATTATGTTAGAGGAAGTCATATTAAAAATGATTGTATTGTTTTCTAAAAGCTTCGTTTGTTGGTGGTTCATTTCGTCTCAAAGTTTAACTTTAGTGATTTACTCGATTACACTGCACTTTGTATTATGAAAAAGGTTCACTTTAACAAAATGTTAATGATTGTTAATGTAATTTTGATCCATATGACTTGCGCTTGAGACATTAGATTGTCGTTCAGTGCCGTCCGTAAGTGATGTTTTACAGAATGCAATTCATTTGCACAATTATTTTACACCATTCCTAGTTGACGCTATAGTACGTGTATGCACCTAAATATTTACCAATGAGACAAAATATATTTTGTACTTTTTGTCTAGTTAAATATTTGACTCGTTATGGCAATGTTTTCATCCCTGTGCCTTAATTTTCTCTATTTGAATACGCATTCACTAGTACTTATTCATTTGTTGAAAAGCATAAAAATGATTTGTGCGGCTGCAGGATTATTTGTATTGAATTTGAAATGGTTTTGGACTTTTTAACTGCTGCAACAAGATCGAGTCAGTTTCATGTTAACCTAAAGTAAGTACGTCGGTCTACCGGCCTAGCTGTACGTGTTGAGTGAAGCCTTCCCGGACCGACATTTCTTTATCTTATTGTCCAGACTACGTTCGGTTTCTAAAAAAACTCATATAAAGAAAAACAAGGGTTAAGTGACTAAAAACACTTGCTATTTTTCCCTGTAAGCTAACACTCACAAATTGGACATTAAAATAAGAACATTATTCTAAAATGTGCCACATTTGTAAACCTTTATGTCAAAATATGTTCAGATATTAGATCTTTGAAATGTCAATTGACGTTACGCCAAAAACGTAGAAAATTACGTTCGCGACGTCACTCAAAACGTAGGCGTTAGTGGTTAGTTGAAAAGTCTGTAATTCGAAAGTGTATGAAATAATTTGTTAAAATTTTAGAAATTGTTTACAAGAGTCTATTCTTTCGAACCCTATAATATCAACATTTTCACAATTTTGTCATTATGCCCGGTTTTCCTGGAGAGCAGCTCATATATTTATAGAAGTTCGCTGATGGTTGCTTTAAGAAAGACTTATTGAAAAGTTTCACTTTATATCTCGTACTATTACTCATTATTGAAGGTAAGGCTAAGGTTCTAACACTTTATCTGATACATGTATTTAGAAGTGCACATGTACTAGAAGTTTCAATTCATCTGTCATTTGTTGTCAAATGTAGTTATAATATTGGTGTTGTTTATATAGAAACAAAAACGCCAAAAACCTATTTGAACATTTCCCATAGGACCGACCGACAATACATTGTAAGTAAACATTGTCACGCAAAGTCCTCATTATTTGATACACATATCATTTCTTTTTCCATTTCTCTATATCTTAATATTATTATAATCTATATCTGTGTTGACAACTAGCTAATGTAATGTTCCCAATTACAACACGAATACATATTATAAATAATGATCCGCACACGCTTTGTGTGTAACTTATTACTATGTTTATAATTGTTTAATCTGTTTTTCGGGTTTAGCAAATTTCTCTACAAAGTTTCAATCATATTCAGCGGAAAATCAACATTTCCTATACTGTTACTATATCGTCATCAGTATGAAATTACCCTTCCACCAACCTTTCCACACAATTTACCTGTTGAGTGAGATGGGAGTTAATTGTGGTTTTGAGGTTTTGTGGTGTGCTGTTGTCCTTTTGCAAAGACATATAATTGTATTTTACATGTGTTCTGGCTCTTGCGCGTGATATGTTTTACTGACGTAGGCCTTGTAAGTTAGTTGTTCAATATTTTGTACTCTCTTCATCTGTCGAGTGTAGCCTTCCCTCTCCGATTATCTTTTTTAACAAGTTTTGTATTGTTGTAAGTGTTACACTTTGCAATGTATATGAGGAACATGTACATGTTCCTTTTTATTATGTACACGTACGTACTACATATGTTCACATTGAGGCTGCAATGGTTGATAATGCCAATGTGTATGATTATTGTGCATTCATAGAAATCAAGTTCGTTGAGTCAGGGATGTCTCGAGTGCTACATATCTCCTTAGAATTATAAGGTACAACAATGATGGTTTGGGGGTAAAATACAAAGCATGACCTTGGGGAATTTTGGAGCTGAAATAACAAGTCACTGTAGGGAAACACATACATACACAAGGAAATGAAATTTCTTACTTCAGTAAGATATGTGTCTTAACAACAATTGATGAGTTTAAAAGGAACAATAAAAACTATCGATAATATTCGACAAATGTTTCTAAATCTGTATTTCAATACATCTAAAACTCAATCTGAATCCATTCACAAATTAATACACAAGGATGTTTTTCAATGAAGGAAATGTTATGTTAAATATCAGGTTTAATGGTCTGTAGTTTGAAACACTCTATTTTAGAATGTATTTGCAATGTCTTCATTTGTTGTTTATTAATGGAGTATATGTATATCTTATCACATTTTACAGGACATCCGTAAATATTCTTGCCTTTCCGTTGTAGTCCAGTCAAAGTTGTTGTTTTAACTAATTAGCTCCATATCACTTGATATGTAGTATAAAAATGAAAAGCATATCACTGGCTTAGAATGAGAAGGGCGTGACTATTACTTAGATCGTATAATACCCCGACATATTTGAAATCAGCATCACATGGCCCTTCATATTAGCCTTTTTCATGAAAATTGGAACTTGCCATCTTGACCAAACTGAGGTCCAACATGTTTAGGTTTCCTTAAATGAAGAATAGTTTCTAGAAAATTGTTACTTGTTTCCTAAAAATAATGCTTTTGTACTTACGACTTAATCCTTCTAAGCTAACGAAATTATATGTACATGTACTATAACAATCATAGCATACGTCGTTAAGCAACAATTATTTACAAACAACAGTTACCGTATAAGACAATTATAAAACAGTTTTATTGTTATACTATGATTCTCCGAACTCTACACTCTGTATGAGACGAGAACATCCTTGTGGAAAAATATTCATTGTGTGGGCAATAATAACTCCTTGAAACTTTGTAAAATAGTTTTGTTTGGGTATTTGTCTTCACGTAATGATGTGTAATGAGTCAAACAACATAAATACTTAGGCATGTATCTGTTGCCTTTTGACACTAAGCAAATGCATTTAATATTCCAGTAAACTGATGTACATCAATTATAATGTTATGTGATGTTGAAGTTATTTCGATGCAAATTGTTCATGTTATACATGTATGTACGGCCACTGTACTTCTTCAATATACTTCATCATGTATCGTACTCTCTTTTGGCATATAGTTGTGAACTAGGTCAACATGCAGCGGATAATTTAGTGATTATGCCAGGTCGTAGCTGCCTTTCATTTGGTCACTTGGGATCACCGTTTGTTTGTAATTTCTTTGTAAAACTTGGTCATCCTGTATTTTCACAGTGGGGACTTAACTTTTAATCATATCGTTGGGTTATGTGTTCTTACTTTTTTATGTGCACGTCTGATTAAGTGGAATGCTGCTGTCTTTTTTGATAGTGTTATGCGTACTTTTGCCCGCGTCGCTTCGGTACAGAGAAATTAATTGGTACATTTTTCTCTTGTTTACCTTTCATAACTGCTGATTCTATTGACTGCTGCCAATTCTTTTCGATTTGTTATTGTCATTATGTTATCTTTACTTTGCGATAAATCCTGTTGTCATCCATAATCGTCCAACGGCTGGTATGCAACGAAACGTAATGATCTGGTGCAATTTATCATTTTATGGCATTTGATTGAATTGGAAGAGAGATATGCACGAATACGTGAATATAATGATTATATTGTTAGAGTACAGTAATAGAACTACTGCTCTAAATTTGAGAAAACTTATAAAGTTTCTTTCAAAAATAAGTAAAGTAGTAATGTTGACTTTTAACCGACATATCGAATGACCGTCCATAGTTACTGGTAGTGTTTCTTGTCTGAAACATATTTCCAAAACTAATGAATGTATTAATGGATCTAGGTAAATACGGAAAAATGCATAAGAGGAATTGCATAGTTTCATATCGATGACATAACTAAACATTACAAATGATTGTGTCGAAATCATCTCCTGTGACTATACCTCATTTGCCCTAAAACTATTCATCTTTCTAGTTTATCTCGCGGTAAGTATCGTGAAGAGGATACGACATTAATCAATATAAAGGTATATTTACTCTTTTCCACCTACAACAAATCTTATCTAAAATCCAAAGCTATTCATTGAATATTTCTTTCCAGTAGAACTCGAAGCCGTAGTGAACGAATTAAAAGATTATCCTCACAGAGGCATTGACAGTGAAAACCAATTATAATACTTAACATTGAACGCAAACACAATGGAACTAGGGTTGTGTGACGAACTTATTTTACCGCTAACGAATAAGGAGCAATGGATCTAACGTACTTGATAATATTTGCCTTCCTATTATGCATGATTGCAACTTAATTCATTACTATCCGAAAACAAAGACAACCTGCCAATATTTGATTGCTTTGTTTACTCAGAAGCCCCATTAAGCTTTTTTCAACTGTTTTCTTAACCACATTACTCGTCTGGTTTTTGATAAAGTATTATTAATGTCTACAACAAGAACCAAACGAACCTCAAAGAAAGTATTCTTAACTGATTTCAAGGACACTTGTCATATGTAACTTGAAAGATTACATTCCCAGGGTGTGTTGATCTTTGTTGAAAGATAGCAATGTTGACGTTAAGTTGAATTCGTTTTGTGTGATGAGGCCTTTTCATGCATTGAATAGTACTATTCAGTGAAAGGACGTTACCAAAATTAGGTTCAATGACTCGCAAAAAGTCGAACATAATACTATGGAGATATTTTACATTGGAATCGCGTGTCGAATATAAGCTGCGACTTGTTCACCCATTAAGTTTTCCTTTACAATCGTTTTCACACGACAGAACCCCTTACATGCTTATCGTGCCTAGCGGTACATCAAACATTATGCATCATTGTCTTTCTAAGTCTCATTTGGCATGGCAAATAACTAGTGATAATATATTTCCATACGTATTGGCAGCGATATATCCAATGACAAAGATACCATTCATGAGACCTTGAGATGTTAAGCAATTCATATTGATACGGAATTTAGAGAATGGCTTGAGGCCACGCAAGAAATCGCATGAATGCATCATGTATGAGAAAATTCGTCATAAAATTTAATTCAATATCCGATTAAAATGTCTGTTACATCGTTTCAGTATGTACGATTACAATGCATATTATTGTCGTCTGGACATGATACGCGGATAAGTACCTTTTGTGTAATGAACACAATTTACAGCAACACGATTTACAGGAACGACCCTCGTTTTTGCCATAATGAAAAACAATCAAGTTCGGTTACATTCAATATTGAAGCACAAACGTACATTGTATGATTCGAAAGTTTGCACCATCAGAACTCTTCAAAAGCACATAGGAAGAGTTTTTACAGTTATTAAAGGTTAAATTCGTACCGTTTTGGAATCAATTTCAAGTTTTAACCAACTTTTCCACCGGATTATTTTGTTGATTTAATTTTGTGGGAACTCAGTGTACCGCATTTTAAGTGTGACACTCTCTTGAGTCGCATATATCTTTGGAGATGTATCAAATTTGTCAATGGTATGACACGTAGGAGACATCAATATCCCCAAAACAGATTTTAACTCATTAAATGACACAATGCAGAATACGTTTCTTCTATACATCGTCTCGTGTGTATTGGTTGTAGACGTTTATGTCTTGGTACAACTTGAAGTACATGCATGACTTTGTTTTATCTTCCACAAATCGCTGGCTTATAATGAGGAGGTTGTATGTACAAAATTAACACTTTGTAGAAACTTACAAGCTGAAACTGTCCAAAAAATACTTTATAATTGGTAAAAAAGGTGTTTTAACTTCAGTATGGCCAACATGACATATTCCGATTTTTAGGAGTACGTGATGTATGGGAGAGATTTACAGTTTATTCTACCAGTCGGTATGTTACTATGTAGAAGAGATGTAATCCAGCGCTAGATTGTCAACCGGTATACCTTATATATAAGAGTAGCACTTTTAAAGGCGGCAACTGAACAGACGTGCGAGTACTTTTAAGGTATGCGGAACTTTCTATCTGCGTTAGTGTAAACACGTACGGACAACAAACGGGAGCTGTATATGAACATTTGGTCTCAATACGATAACCTGTAAAATGCACGGAGATTAAACGCGGTATGCTCAACTTCGTTGCCGTGTGCACATCCAACGATGCACACATTCACTCACGGTCAGGTAAAAGCGTACGTGTGACGCACTTCCTCCGCACGCAGTGATCGTCGCTTCACAATAAACGTAAGTGAACAAACACGAACGTCGGGTTGTGACCATGCCTATAGGTGTGTTAAAGTTATTTACATGACGTTTTTATTCGTTACCTTAAGAAATATAGAGTGTTTCAAATGTCGTTAACACATTGAATGTCATATTACTCTTCATGGCAAATGGAAAGATCATTTGTTTTACGTACGTTTTTCTCAAGCATTCGCGGTGTTTAATATCGGGTTATTTAAATAATCTGATGAATGACACCATTTGGTTCCAATTTCATATTTTTCTAATACCAAAGATCTTTAAATAAGAGTTTATAAGTCTCATTATCACGAGGAATGACAAACGTCTTGCTTGGATAGGTGACAGGACAATCAACGATATTTAAAACAGATAAGCATGTGCTGGAGACAAGAGTTTATGTTGCACCAGTAGCCCAGACTTAAGGTGACCAGCAATCACATGACAGACGTTCATATTACCATAGTAGCTCTACTCCATAGGACAATGTGCTTCATTTCTAAACTTGGTTCCAAATAATATTTTCATCACACATATTTAATTTTGTGATATTATTAGACCATAATTGGGACGAGCAAAATACTATCTATCTGCCTTCATGGAAAATGAATGTTAACAGATATAGGAGTAATTGAGTGTGATGTCTTGTTGTCCTTTTGGCCTTTACTCGTATTCTACCTCTTTGAAGAATACTATCGTGGAAGCTATTGTTCAGTTTATGGCTTTTTCTGGTAAGTGCGGCCTTTCTTTCACGATTATGTCTATCCTTTTAACAAAGTTATGTATTATTGAAGGTGCTATACTTATACAATGTGGAGGGATAAGATTATTGCACACATATAATAATCTTGTACGTTGAGTCAGGAATATTTGCATTGTTACATACCTCCTTGGAATTATAATGTACCAATTATGTATTTCGGAGCTGATAACAAATCACTTTAAAAGGGAAACACACACGCATAATTACAAGGAAATGAAAATTATTACTTCAGTAAGATATCTGTCTTAACACACAACTGATGAGTCAAAAAGGACAATAAAAACTATCCGAAATGTTCAACAAATTGTTCTAAATCTAAAAAACGTTTTCATGAATGAAATGAATGGTTTAAATGTAATGTTAAATATCAGGATGAATGGCCTGAAGTTTGAATCACTCTGAAGTACAAGTATTTATAAAGGAACGTAATTCAAGTATGTCTGATCCACTGACTGTTTCAATATATAATTTATATATTAAAACAGATGCCAGTTAGCATGCATTATATAAAAAATATTATTTATTGATACTTCATAATAATAATATGTGCATAGCCTAATCCCTGTTGACGAATTAATGCAAATACGTTTACTGTAGTATCGAGAGTACATTTAATTGTATATCTGACCAAGTCTATGTTTGGTTTGTGCATAAAATACCTTGCATGGTTGCTTGAACAAGTACTAATTTGCATCCTTCGTTAATTTACGGAATAATAAATAAAAAGGACCAAAAATGCAAAATACCAAAAATGTTTTTATTTTTACCACGCCGTGAACATAAATCTCGGCAAAGTCTCTTGTCTACAGTTCGGGCTGCTATATTCGAAAATCTCAATACAAAAACAACGCTTAGTATTTATAATTGACAAGTTAATACGAAACGCAGAATTTTACCGGATTCGAGTAACAAATAAAAGACCATATTACATTACTAATTTTCTATAGAATATTTGACGCAGACATTTAAAGTAAAAATAATCATCTTGTACTGTCGTTTAGAGATTAGGATGTGGCGAACATAGTGCGAAGTGCATCAAATAGAAACTTCCGCCATAATCTGAACCCCTTGTGTAATCCGTACTCAATATTACCTGTGCTATATATAGAACATTGAACAAGTTCACTGATGACATTGCGTAATATAATAGTAAGACTGGTTCATGATCATTAAAAATGCCGAGACTTCGTGTAAGAACGCCAGTCTAGGCATGAGCCAATCATATACATCGATACGTGGTCATGTGCCCCTCTACTGGTAAAGGAAAATACATAGTCCAAGAGATAGCGCTCTCCTGGGGGAACTATCAATAAACAATTATGTAACAGTTTTATTGCTATACTGTGATTCGCTGAGCAATACACTCTAGGAGGCAAGTACATCCTTTTGAAAGATTAGTCATTATGTTAACACTAATTACTCCTTGATACTTTATAAAATAGTTTTCTTAGTGTATTTGTTTTCACGTAGTGATGTGTAATATGTCGAACGACATAATTGTAAATTTGTTTTATTGAATACTTAGACATGTATCTGATGCCTTCGCAAAGTTTGCTACGCTCAGTAAATGCATTTAATATTCCAGTCAACTTATCAATTACATCTACTTTAAAGTAATGTGATGTCGAAATTATTTCGGTGCCAAATTTATAGTATATGTAAGGACACTGTACTCATTCAATGTACTTCATCATGTACCCTTGTTTGTCATATATTTGTGAAACGTTGTCACCATACAGCGGAGAATTGGAGAACTTGATCGGTTCTTAGCTGCATATCATTCAGTCACTTGGGATCACCGTTTGTATATGATTTCTTTGTGAAACTAGGTAATCCAGCATTTTTACAACGGGGACATGACTTTTAATCGTATCGATTGGTTATGTGTTCTTACTGTTATATGTGCACGTTTGGGTTTGGTGGGGCGTTGCGTTCCCTGTCTAATGTCCTCGTATCTTTATTGAGTGTGTTATAAATGTGAGAACACTTATAAATTTTCGTTCAGAAATAAGTAAAGCAATCATATTGACTTGTAACCGACTTGTCCAATGATCGTCCATAGTTACTAGTATTCTTTCTTGCCTTGAGCATATTTCCAAAACTAATGAATGTATGAATGGATGTTGGTAAACACAGAGAGCTGTATGAAAGAATTGCACAGCTTCATATCGATAACATAACTAAACATTACAGATGATTGTGTCGAAACTTTCTGAAATAATCTCCTGTGACAATACCTCTTTTCCCCTAAAACTATTAATCTATCTAATTTAGCTCGCGGAAAGTATTGTGAAGAAGGATACGACATTAATCAATATAAAGGAATCTTTACTCTCTGTAAGCTACTACACATCTTATCTGAATCCACAAGTTATTCATTGAATACCGTATTTCTTTCCAGTAGTACTCGAACCCGTAGTGAAAGCAATGGAATATGAGTCTCAAAAAAGACGTTAACAGCGAATATCACTTACAATATTTAACATGGACCTCAAACAGAAGGAAACTAGGTTGTGTGGCGAAATTATTTTACCGCTGACGGTTTAATTTACAAAATAATGAGAAATGGATCTAACATACTTGATAACCTGTGTTTTCCTATTACTCATGATTGTAACTTGATGTATTACGATCCGTTAACGGAGACAACCTGCTAGTATTTGATTGCTTTGTTTACTCAGAAGCCCCATTAAGCTTTTCAAAAGTGTTGTATGTTTTCGTAGCCACATTCCTCGTTTAGTCTTCGATTAAAGGTTATTTAATGCTACAATAAGATCTAAACGAACCTCACAGAAATTATTCTAAACTGATTGCAAGGACACTTTTCATGTGTTATTTGAAATATTACATTCCCAGGGCACTACTTACATTCCTCACAAGTCTATCCTCCAGATTTGAAAATGCATTTAGTCAAAAGGATATATCGCGTATTAGAAATACACTGTATTAAGCTAAGGTTTGTGTTTCATAATATTAAAATAATTATGTTCATAAGTGATAGAAGAAACATGTTTCAACCTTGAAATTATGATTGATTCCGTTTAAAAATGAAGATGTGGATAATTTATGTTTCGGTGAAAGCCCCGTCACACACAATGAATTCATTTAACGAAGCCTGACAAATAGTGTAATTTTGTGCTGTCTGACTTACTCAACAACAAAAGTTCAATGACCTGCGAAAAGCACTTACATGTAGTACTACATGTACATGTATATCCTTTTAACTACGAATCGTATTTCTCCTTAATTCAAGATAACTTTTTATATGGAGATATTCTATTGTGATCTACATTGGACGTGTATGTCTGATATAAGCTTTGATTTCTGCACCCACTAATTGATCCAGTACTATCGTTTCCATACGATCAAAGTAACGATAGAACACGATACGTGCTTATCGTATCTAGCGTCACATCAAACATGTTGTGTCATTGCCTTAACAAATTATTTCACATGGCAAATAACTTGTTTACCTCAAGGTAACATATTTCCATATGTATTGAACGCGATGTAACCAATGACAAAGATAACTTACAGGAGACCTTGAGTTGTCAAGCAATTTTACTTGATACCGAGTTTAGAGCATGCTCTTATGCCAAGTAAAAATTCGCAAGAAGGTTTCATGTGTGACAAAATTCGTCTTATAATTCAATATCCGAAAAGATGATTGTTTTATTGCTTCAGTATTTACGACTTCAATGAGTATCATTGCCGTCTGGACATGTTTAAACGTTGACAAGTGTCTTTTGTGTACACGATTTACAGAGACAACCATTGAACTATCAGAACTCTTCAAAAGCAAGTTAGAAAACTTGTTACAGCTATAAAAAGTTAAATTCTAACCGTTTGGAATCCATGTCAACTTTTAACCAACTTTCCACAGGATAATTTTGGTGATTTGATATTTTGGCAATTCTATGTACCGCATTTTCCATATGAACACTCTCTTAAATCGCGTTTATCCTTGGAGTTGTATCAAATTTGTTAATGATTTGTAGGAGAAGCCTATACATGTACCACCAAAACAGATTTTAACCAATTAAATAACACAAGGCAGAATACGTTTCTTCTAGATACATCAAGTGTCGATGAACGCAATAAAAACACATTGTTAAACTGATTGGTATTTTATTGTGTTCATGTTTTTTCCAAAATAAAGTACATGTTAAATCATTTAATCATTGATTAGGATTATGGATAAAGTACTGTTATCCATAGTAGCATGCAAATGAGCTTCACAGAAACGTTGATAGTTACACCACGTATTGTTTAGCACAAGGGTTATCTAAGAGGCATTTTAAGAGTAACACAATACGATAAAACAACATGTTCACTTCGGTTTCTAGCGAAGAAAAGTCTGAGCAATATGCGGTTTAATGCACATTTTTCAACCATTCGCGGTGTTTGATAGCTAGTTATCTAATGATTGACAACATTTGGTTCAAATTTAATATTTTTCCAACACGAAAAATCGTCCATCTTTTCAAATCTTTCCTAAATCTTTGAAAACGGTTCGAACAGTTTTGTTCTACATCTGAGTTTCAAGTCTCATTATCACAAGGAATGACAAACGACATGCTTGGAGGGATGACAGGATAATCAACCATTTTTAAAACAGATTAGCATGTGGTGGAGACTTGAGGTGAACGAGTTGATGTTGTACCAAGACGATTAACGTTCACATGTATAAAATAGCGTTATAAGACAAAATGTACGGTCCGTTCGCACCTTATAAACCTTATAGTTAGGTCATAAACCACCAAATAGAGTTGTTCTTTAACTCAATGTAAAGTGACCTAGGTCAGCCAAAAAAAATCAACTTTTTGTCCATGGGGCCCTCTCAAAACCTTTTAATCAATAGAAATAGCATCCAGCTTGAAGAAAATGAAAAAAAAGTAGGGGGTCATGTATCATATCCGAAAATGTTGGTTCGTCATACGCGGTGAACAGATTTTCTCACATGTACGGATTTAGTCACTGTCCGTTAGCCCCAACCTTACTTTAACTTTCATATTTAAGCCAGAATACAAATATTTCAGAATAAAACCATTTCACTACATCACATACATGCATACAAAGCATTTAACACCAATTTCAAGATTCTCTGATGCTGATTTGTCAAGACATACCCCCATTTCCAGTCGCTTTAAAGTTTTCTAACGCACTATTTGACTGTATCTGAATTTGGTCCGCGTAGGCATTTAGTAGTTATTAACCTGTATAAATGTTTCACGTGTTTGCAATACCGAGTGGATTCGCTTGGTAAACTTCGTCGAAAACCTTCGACAAAAACCTTCGACAAACACAAATTGATCGAGCGTTCAACCCTAGTGAAGTTTGTACATCATAATTGATGCTGATATTGTATAATACATTTAGGTCAAGCAGTTAGCAGTGATAACAATCGTAGATGCCTGGAGTGTCTATCAGACTTGTGATTCCGGTTCCCTATGTCAGATAACAATATCACTGTACGTACATAGCCTTCGAGTAATGTCGCTTGCCAACTGTGTAGATACTGTCTTAATGAGTTCACTGCTTCCGATAAAAAGCTTTGAATTCTAGCCCAACAACACCTTCTAAGCTAAGGACGTCACAAGGATACAAGATATATACAAATGTATTAACATGTAAACCAGTGGAGAAAATGTGGTATTCAAGTGTGTTTCTTTATGTACGTTATTACGTTTCGAATATGTGGAAATAGTTTGGAATGGTTGTTTCATACTAATAATAATACAGTAACTGTCATGAAGAGTTCACATAAATGTACACAGAGTACATGTTCGTAAATAAACACATATGTTACATTTTATTCATGGGTGGCATGTTAAATCGGCCAATTTGGTCCGTTTGCCATCGTATTCCTACATAAATATATTATATAAGTCTTTTGTGTGTCTACTTACACTGTATTAACACATGACTATGATTTAAAAGTTTTTTTTTATTTTTCAGGGAAATAACGCCGTCAGCAGTTTGTTCCTAAAATCATTGGCTGAAAAGTAAAGGTTTTGAGACTCACTATAGAAACAACCTTAATTTGTTAACAATCAAGACACGAAACACAAAGGCTTTCATATATAACACAAGGGAGAGAATGTTTGATATCGGTGTCTTAATGCGCGTTAGTTTAGGTTAATCGGCCGCTGAATATACAATGTAATTGAAACATTGTAGAGAAAATCGCGGTTATTAACAATTATTAAAATCGAAGTCGACACACATAGAGTGTGCGAATCATTATTTATCATATGTACGAGGGGTGTACCAGAATTACGTAGACTTTTGTCATAACTTTTTTATTTAGGCATGTATACTCATCAAATTTGCCGTAGGAAGACATCAGACCATTTTCAAAAGAATCGGTAAAAATATT
>CAVMCB010000019.1:0-28210 GCA_963678985.1 Spisula subtruncata | reverse complement strand
TTATTACATTTATTTAGAATAACGAAGAATTAGCAAGTGTACATAATTATAGTTGCAGGTAACGATGATACGTTTGTTGTGTTATTGTCTGACTAATTATTCATTATTGCTACAAGGAATTGACCAAACATATGGTTCGTGATATTGACGCATTATGTGTAATTTATGCCATGGCAGTTGTTATTATACGATCCATGTTATAGTTAAGTGTCTGGTCTGATTGTCCAACTAAATAAGGGTAACTCTGTTATTTGTTTAATTCTATTTAGAGGTCAACACAGAACAGTGTTTTATTGAATGGTAGTTTGTGTCCCTTATTGGACTCTATTCTGAGTTTGTATAAAGATAGCAGAGATGTTTATCAACTCTTTCAAATCTGATGCCAAGAAGCACACGCACGGTAATGTAACATCAACCTTAACTAATGTAAAACTGTAACATATGACAGTTATGCTGTTTAATAAGCTGACTAGGTATTTAAATTAATTTGTTTGTCTATGTAATCATCATAGGTTGTGCCTATTGTGTATCATTTTAAGGTTTTACGACGTAGTCATTGTTTCAAGTACCTAATGACATTTCAATTAGCCTAGTCCATAAACATCGCATTCCAGTGTAATAAAAAAGAAATATATGAACAAGTAAACATTACGTGTATTATCCAATCAACATTTTGCAGGGAATATTTATGTAGTATACAATAATTACATACCGGCCAATACGAGATGTAATATTCTGGAATCGGTTTTTAATTGAATTCTTACAATCATCATAAAGTAACAATTTGTATTAATCTACAAAAAACCAAAGTCATTGATGTGACGCTAACAATTGTAGTTGGTAGCATACGCCTACACATGCGACAAGTCTGCAATACACCATATCATGCAGTATTAAATCATATGAAATTTTCATGTGAATCCGTAGACGAAACACAGATAGTTCTCAATACAATTACTGATTCCCATCTGCCAGCGTATTCTTAAAAGTCTGACTATATAAAATATATTGCATTTTAGACGATGTTGATACTTTGATTTGATTATAATCGTACGAATCGTCAGAAAAGTTAGACTGCATAATAAACATAGGCTGCTGCTTGTTAATCTTGAACTTTGCATACGTTATGTTGAAAAAGATCGTCAGCCATGTGCTTGCCCTCTATGTTATTTTTGTTTTCCAAGCTTGTTCTTTCTGTTGAGTGCTGCCTTCCCTGGTCGTTATCATTACCCGGACTATATCCATAGTGACAGCTGTCTGTGATAGAACCAAACATTTTTGAGAATCAACATATCACATCCGCCTCTTGATTTTTATCTACATTATGATAAATTTTTCATTCATTGTAAGTCATTTCCTCCAATAAAATTATTGCAAACTTCACCAATAAAGGAAACAAAGTTATGAAGATGAATAAGTATTGTTCGATTTTAAAATGGTGACCGTCTTCTGTTTATCACAGTAATTTCTTAAGTATGTTTAACCCTCATTATCCTGGCCAATGTGTGTGTCTTGGTCGTGGTCTGGCAATGGTTTAGAAATGTAACCACACCGCTTAATGATCGCCGTCCTCTAAAAAACTTTGTGGCAGACAAGTCTAGTCGATTCGAATTATTCTGCTAGCAGAGCCATTTATTTATCAATAGTTCTGGCTAAGTATTATTCATGTATACCAACTGTTCCAACTTTTACATTCAATGTAATAACTATGTATTGATATAATGTGACCTCGTAGCCATAACCTTAAACAATTCACGCATACTCTTTTCTGCATAAAGGGACTGCCTCACGGATGGAACAAAAAATTAAAAAATATATAATTTTCTCACCAAGTCAAGTATTCATCAATAGAAAGATGCTGGCTGTTGCCTTGAGAAAGATATTGGAAAAAATGTAACATTATAATATACTAGGACTCATTCATGAAGGTAATACTAAGGTTTGCTACTGTATCAGATTCAGGTATGTTGAAGTGCACATGTACTAGTAGTTAGCATCCATCTCACTTTTCTTGTCATGTGTAGTAATTGGTGCTATTTATATTGAAACAAAAACGCCAAAAACCTATTGGAAAATTTCCCATAGGCCCCGCCGACAATACATTGTAAGTAAAGATTGTCACGCAACATTTCTCCTTCAATTTCTCAATGTCTTTTTATTATTATAATATATATAGATGTTGACAACTAGCTAATGTAATGTTCCCAATTACAACACGAATACAGATTATATATAATGATCATCACCCGCTATGTGTGTAGACTACCACGTTTACAATTGTTTATTCTGTTCTTTTTTCGGGCTAAGCCAATTTCCCTACAATGTGTCAATTATATTCAGCGACCGAAAGACCTTACCAGGTTTCCTGGACTGTAACTGTATCCTAATCAGAAAGCAGCAATATTTTCACATACTCGAAACGTACTAACGTACGCAAAGAAACTCTTGAAAATCAAATTTCATTTTCTTCATTGGTTTACATGTTAATACATTTGTATACATATTTCATCCTTGAGACACTATTAGCTTAGTTGGTGTTGTTGGGATAGAATTCAAATATTTTTATCGGAATGAGCAAATTCATTAAGATAGTATCTACTCGGTTGGCAAGCGACATTATGAGAAGGCTATGTACGTACTCTAATATAGTTTCTCTGATACAGGAAACCGGAAATACAAGTCTGATAGACGCTCCGTGTATCACTGGTAATACTGGTATCTGCATGACCTAAATATATTATTCAATGTCAGCGTCACTTATGATGAACATACTTCACTGGGGTTGAATATAGACCCTCACTTCAGCAGTCTAGAGAGCCCTCGTTCAATTTGTGTTTGTCAAAGGTGTGTGTCGAAGGTTTCGGACGACGTTTACCAATCAAACTTACTCGATATTGCAAACATGTGAAACATTTATAATGTTTGTAAAGGTGCGAATTGACCTTACTTTTTGTCATTTAACGCTATTTTATACATGTGAATGTTAATCGTCTTGGTACAACATCAAATCGTTCAGCTCTAGTCTCCACCACATGTTAATGTTTGAATTTGGTTGATTATCATGTCATCCCTCCAGGCATGTCGTTTGTCATTCCTTGTGGTAATGAGACTTGAAACTCAGATGTAGAACAAAAATGTTCAAACAGTTTTCGATGATTTAGGAAAGATTTGGAAAGATGAACGATTTTTCGTATTGGAAAAATATTGAATTTGAACCAAATGTTGTCAATCATTAGATAACGAGCTATCAAACACTGCAATTAGTTGAATTTTTTTTGCATAACACCGCATATTGCTCAGACTTTTTTTGGCTAGCAACCGAAGTAAACATGTTGTTTTGTCGTATAGTGTTACTCTTAAAATCCCTCTTAGATTATACTTGTTCTAAACAATACGCGTTGTAACTATCAACGTATCTATGAAGCACATTTGCATGCTACTATCGATAGCAGTACTTTATCCATAATCCTAGTCAATGATTAAATCATATAACATGTACTTTATTTGGAATAAACATGAACATAATAAAATACCATTCAGTTTAACAATGTGTTTTTATTGCGTTCATCGACACTTGGTGTATCTAGAAGAAACGTATTGTACCTTGTGTCATTTAATGAGTCAAAATCTGTTTTGGGGGTATAGGCTTCTCCTACACATCATTGACACATTTGACACATCTCCAACGATATGTGCGACTGAAGAGAGTGTTCACACTGAAAATGCGTTACACAGAATTGCCAAAAAATCAAATCACCAAACTTATCCTGTGGAAAGTTGGTTAAAACTTGAAATGGATTCCAAACGGTTAGAATTTAACCTTTTATAGTTGTATCAGCTTTTCTAAAGTGCTTTTGAAGAGTTCTGATGAATCAAACTTTCGAATGATACAGTGTACGTTTGTGATTCAATATTGATTATTCACGATCTTGGTTGTGTTTCGTTATGGCAAAAGCGAGGGATGTCCCTGTAAATCGTGTACACAAAAGGCACTTGTCCACGTTTAAAAATGTCCAGCAGCAATGATACTCATTAAAGTCGTAAATACTGAAGCGATGAAACAGCCATCTTTTTGGATATTGAATTATAAGACGAATTTTCTCACACATGATACCTTCATGCAAATTTTTACTTGGCATCAGATCATGCTCTAAATTCGGTATCAATTAAAATTGCTTGACATCTCAAGGTCTCCTGTAAGTTATCTTGTCATTGGTTACATCGCGTTTAATACATATGGAAATATGTTACCTCGAGGAAGACAAGTTATTTGCCATGTGATAAAATTTGTTAAGGCAATGATACATAATGTTTGATGTGCCGCTAGATACGATAAGCACGTATCGTGTTCTATCGTTACTCTGATCGTATGGAAGCGATTGTACTGGATCAATTAATGGGTGAAGAAATCAAAGCTTATATCAGACATACACGTCCAATGTAGATCACAATAGAATATTTCCATATAAAAAGTCATCTTGAATTAAAGGAGAAATACGATTCGTAGTTAAAAGGATATACATGTAGTACTAAGTGCTTTTCGCAGGTCATTAAACTTTATGTTGTTGAGTAAGTCAGACAGCACAATATTACACTATTCGTCAGGCTTCGTTAAATGAATTCATTATGTGTGACGGGGCTTGAACCGAAACATGAATTATCCACAACTTCATTTTTAAACGGAATCAATAATAATTTCCAGGTAGAAACATGTTTCTTCTATCACTTATGAACATAAATATTTTAATATTATGAAAGACAAACCTTAACTAAATACAGTGTATTTCTAATACGCGATATATCATTTTGACTAAATGCATGTTTCAAAGCTGGATGATAGACTTGTGAAGAATGTAAGTAGTGCCCTGGGAATGTAATATTTCAACTAACACATGAAAAGTGTCCTTGCAATCAGTTTAGAATAATTTCTGTGAGGTACGTTTAGTTCTTATTATAGCATTAAATAACTATTAATCGAAGACTAAACGAGGAATGTGGCTACGAAAACATACAACACTTTTGAAAAGCTTAATGTGGCTTCTGAGTAAACAAAGCAATCAAATACTAGCAGGTTGTCTCCGTTGACGGATCGTAATACATCAAGTTACAATCATGAGTAATAGGAAAGCACAGGTTATCAAGTATGTTAGATCCATTTCTCATTATTTTGTAAATTAAACCGTCAGCTGTAAAATTTTCGTCACACAATCCTAGTTTCCTTCTGTGTGAGTTCCATGTTAAATATTGTACGTGATATTCGATGTTAACATCTTCTTTGAGGCTCATTCTACGGGTTCGAGTACTACTGGAAAGAAATACGGTATTCAATGAATAACTTTTGGATTCAGATAAGATGTGTATTGTGTAGTAGCTTACAGAGAGTAAAGATTCCTTCATATTAATTAATGCCGTATCCTTCTTTACGATACTTACCGCGAGCTAAATTAGATAGATTAATAGTTTTATGGGAAAAGAGGTATTGTCACAGGAGATTATTTCAGAAAGTTTCGACACAATCATCTGTAATGTTTAGTTATGTTATCGATATCAAACTTTGCAATTTCTTCATACAGCTCTCCGTGTTTACCAAGATCCATTTATACATGCATTAGTTTTGGAAATATGCTTCAGGCAAGAAAGAATGCTAGTTACTATGGGAGATCATTCGACAAGTCGATTACAAGTCAACATTATTGCTTTACTTATTTCTGAACGAAAGTTTATAAGTGTTCTCACATTTATAACACACTCAATAAAGATATTAGGACATTTGACAGGGAACGCAACGTCCAACCAAACCCAACCGTGCACAGATAACAGTAAGAACACATAACCAATTGATACGATTAAAATTCATGTCCCCGTAGTAAAAATGCTGGATTACCTAGTTTCACAAAGAAATCATATACAAACGGTAATCCCAAGTGACTGAATGATATGCAGCTAAGAACCGACCAAGTTCTCCAATTCTCCGCTGTATGGTGACAACGTTTCACAAATATATGACAAACAAGGGTACATGATGAAGTACATTGAATGAGTACAGTGTCCTTACATATACTATAAATTTGGCACCGAAATAACTTCGACATCACATTACTTTATAATAGATGTAAATGATAAGTTGACTGGAATATTAAGCGAATCACAGTATAAAAATGAAACTGTTACATAATTGTTTATTTGTTTATTGATAGTGCCCCCAGGAGAGCGCTATCTCTTGGACTATGTATTTTCCTTTACCAATAGAGGGGCACATGACCACGTATCGATGTATATGATTGGCTAATGCCTAGACTGGCGTTCTTACACGAAGTCTCGGCATTTTTAATGATCATGAACCAGTCTAACTATTATATTACGCAATGTCATCAGTGAACTTGTTCAATGTTCTATATATAGCACAGGTAATATTGAGTACGGATTACACAAGGGGTTTAGATTATGGCGGAAGTTTCTATTTGATGCACTTCGCACTATGTTCGCCACATCCAAATCTCTAAACGACAGTACAAGATGATTATTTTTACTTTAAATGTCTGCGTCAAATATTCTATAGAAAATTAGTAATGTAATATGGTCTTTTATTTGTTACTCGAATCCGGTAAAATTCTGCGTTTCGTATTAACTTGTCAATTATAAATACTAAGCGTTGTTTTTGTATTGAGATTTTCGAATATAGCAGCCCGAACTGTAGAAAAGAGACTTTGCCGAGATTTATGTTCACGGCGTGGTAAAAATAAAAACATTTTTGGTATTTTGCATTTTTAGTCATTTTTATTTATTATTCCGTAAATTAACGAAGGATGCAAATTAGTACTTGTTTAAGCAACCATGCAAGGTATTTTATGCACAAACCAAACATAGACTTGGTCAGATATACAATTAAATGTACTCTCGGTACTACAGTAAACGTATTCGCATTAATTCGTCAACAGGGATTAGGCTATGCACATATTATTATTATGAAGTATCAATAAATAATATTTTTTTATATAATGCATGCTAACTGGCATCTGTTTAAATATATAGATTATATATTGAAACAGTCCGTGGTACAGACATACTTGAATTACCTCCCTTTATAAATACTTGTACTTTAGAGTGATTCAAATTTCAGGCCATTCATCCTGATATTTAACATTACATTTAAACCATTTATTCCATTCATGAAAACGTTTTTTTAGATTTAGAACAATTTGTTGAACATTTCAGATAGTTTTTATTGTCCTTTTTGACTCATCAGTTGTGTGTTAAGACAGATATCTTACTGAAGTAATAATTTTCATTTCCTTGTAATTATGCGTGTGTGTTTCCTGATTAAAGTGATTTGTTATCAGCTCCAAAATGCATCATTGGTACATTATAATTCCAAGGAGGTATGTAACAATGCAAATATTCCTGACTCAACGTACATATGTGTGCAATAATCTTATCCCTCCACATTGTATAAGTATAGCACCTTCAATAATACATAACTTTGTTAAAAGGATAGACATAATCGTGAAAGAAAGGCCGCACTCACCAGAAAAAGCCATAAACTGAACAATAGCTTCCACGATAGTATTCTTCAAAGAGGTAGAATACAAGTAAAGGCCAAAAGGACAACAAGACATCACACTCAAATACTCCTATATCTATTAACATTCATTTTCCATGAAGGCAGATAGATAGTATTTTTCTCGTCCCAATTATGGTCTAATAATATCACAAAATTAAATATGTGTGAAGAAAATATTATTTGGAACCAAGTTTAGAAATGAAGCACATTGTCCTATGGAGTAGAGCTACTATGGTAATATGAACGTCTGTCATGTGATTGCTGGTCACCTTAAGTCTGGGCTACTGGTGCATCATAAACTCTTGTCACCAGCACATGCTTATCTGTTTTAAATATCGTTGATTGTCCTGTCACCTATCCAAGCATGACGTTTGTCATTCCTCGTGATAATGAGACTTATAGATCTTTGGTATTAGAAAAATATGAAATTGGAACCAAATGGTGTCATTCATCAGATTATTTAAATAACCCGATATTAAACACCGCGAATGCTTGAGAAAAACGTACGTAAAACAAATGATCTTTCCATTTGCAATGAAGAGTAATATGACATTCAATGTGTTAACAACATTTGAAACACTCTATATTTCTTAAGGTAACGAATAAAAACGTCATGTAAATAACTTTAACACGCCTATAGGCATGGTCACAACCCGACGTTCGTGTTTGTTCACTTACGTTTATTGTGAAGCGACGATCACTGCGTGCGGAGGAAGTGCGTCACACGTACGCTTTCCCCTGACCGTGAGTGAATGTGTGCATCGTTCGATGTGCACACGGCAACGAATTTGAGCATACCGCGTTTAATCTCCGTGCATTTTACAGATTATCGTATTGAGACCAAATGTTCATATACAGCTCCCGTTTGTTGTCCGTACGTGTTTACACTAATGCAGATAGAAAGTTCCACATACCTTAAAAGTACTCGCACGTCTGTTCAGTTGCCGCCTTTAAAAGTGCTACTCTTATATATAAGGTATACCGGTTGACAATCTAGCGCTGGATTACATCTCTTCTACATAGTAACATACCGACTGGTAGATTAAACTGTAAATCTCTCCCATACATCACGTACTCCTAAAAATCGGAATATGTCATGTTGGCCATACTGAAGTTAAAACACCTTTTTTACCAATTATAAAGTATTTTTCGGACAGTTGCAGCTTGTAAGTCTCTACAAAGTGTTAATTTTGTACATACAACCTTCTCATTATAAGCCAGCGATTTGTGGAAGATAATACAAAGTCATGCATGTACTTCAAGTTGTACCAAGACATAAACGTCTACAACCAATACACACGAGACGATATATAGAAGAAACGTATTCTGCATTGTGTCATTTAATGAGTTAAAATCTGTTTTGGGGATATTGGTGTCTCCTACGTGTCATACCATTGACAAATTTGGACAAGGTTCACTAACTGGTAAAAATGGCCCAGAAATACTGAAAAATGAAAATTGGAATAAAACTATTATTTGTCTTCTATATCTAATAAATAACATTTGACCTTCATGAAAATGTAATTTGTCTACAGAAAACCCGTTTTTTAGTGAGTAAAATAACATTTTAAGACCCCCCAGTTTGCCGAAATTTGGCAAAATTAGTCTTTTTCGTGAGGTATTTGATCATTATTTAATATGAGCGCACGCGAGTCCCACCTTCAAACTTGTTAGATTGATGACAAATTTCATTTAGATTCGTGACATCACTGTTAATTTTTGGGAAAAACGTGCGCTCATAGTCCAAAATTAAAAAATATGTACGCCGTAACGCGACATTTCCGCCCCTGTAAGCAAAATGACGTCATTGTGACGTCAGAGACGGGCTATGTAATCGCGCGCTATGAAAACTTCTTAATTGACTGGAGCGCGAGTAGTATCGCAGTTTCTTCATATAACCCGTTCTTCGTCTTGTATTATGCGATTAACTATTATTAACTTTCGTAGAACTAGTGTCCTAGAACAAAGATCTGCATATTTCGGAAACAGTCATATATTAATTAGAGTCGACATGGTCGCGGTAATTAAATGAAAAAATATCATGAAATAAATCACATGCATGTATTAACATCAAAACACCTACCGGGTAATTTTCCGAAAATCGTTGAATCTTGAAATTTAGGGTTCTCGGATCGATCATGGGCATATTGTTCTAATTATGTAGACGCGAAAATTTTAAAATGCCGACATACGAGTTCACGGGACCCGCAGAACTCTTTGAATTCGTTTCACCAAAAGCCATGAAATTACAAGTTGGAGACTTATTTGGTAAACATCTATAGACGGTAGGCGGGACTATGCTACTGTGAACAAATCAGCTCTCGTGAGGTGCCATGTTTACATACACATGAATAGAGCGCCTGCAACGAACCGACCTTGAATTCTGACTGCTGGTTGTGTAATTAACGCATTAGGAAAACGCTTCTTTAATCGGTGGTTAAGAAGATATTTTGATTGGATTATGAGGGTTGGTCAGTGCTGTTTATAAATTCTATTGTTGATTGATAATTACCAACGAGACATTCAAAATCACCGCGGACATAAATAGAATCTGATCTAGTTACGATTACGAAGAAGAATTTAAAATGTGCATCTCCAGCCTCGTTTCACGTGACATGAATCATGTTAACAAATCAGATCGGTCGTTTTAATTAAACATTTGCTTTGTGTAAGACCCATTTTATTTAATTCACAAATAATACTACATTAAATGTAACATGTTTTCGCGACATCAATTTGACGTGGGAATTGCCCCATGTAAAATCATTTAATTTCGTTGGGACGAAAGTTCGTGGTTTTGGTAAAAAAGACAATTTCGTTGGTACTTGAATTCGTGGATTTTGCATTTCGGGTAACAAAACAAGGGTCAAAATCAATGTTCGTTGGGATTAAAGTTGGTGGTTGAAGTGAACCACGAAATCCGCGAAATTTAGTCCCCCACGAAAATTAATGATTTTACAGTATTGTCTCATCCAATATAAAATCCATATAGGCCTAGCATTGACTCGAATCAACATACTTTAACAGCACGGTACCAACATATTTATAATGAGAAATGTCCATGCTGCTCTGGAAACAACAGGAACAATTTTTTAGACTGTTCCTGGGAAACAACTAGAATAACATCATTTGTGTTACATCCAGGCCTGCTAGAAAGCATTTGGTCTCAGAATTGATCAGATTTCAGTAGCTAATCTTCCAGAAAGCAAAGTTTTCGAGATGGTAGCTAACCTCCCTCCTCACTCTAGCAGAAGGGGTATACACTCTCTCCACAGCTCCCCTATGTCGCTTATAAATTTAGATACTTCATTCTTTATAAATTTACAAAATGTATTCACAGGCTCCAACTTTAAAACCTGTGTATGTACTTTAGTCTTATCATAAGATAGTAACGTTGATTCGATGATACCTGTGAAACCGCAAAAATGTTCCATTTCTGAATATGCAATTGTAGGCATTGGACCAGTCACTCAGTCAGCGCTCTTACCTTGTGTCCTAAAATACGCTTATTTCTGTCATGGTTGTTTGTAGCATGGTATCAGTGTATTGGCGAATACATTTATTATGCTCCTATATAAAATAATCTTTGAGCCAATGTGCTGGTAATTGCATTATTTAATCATTATTTTGCTTTGAAGATACTTGACATATGTTTTTGGCATATAATATCAGCCACCTAAAATGCGGAAGCATGTGTTGTGACGTATGTTTTTGGCATATAATATCAGCCATCTAAAATGCGGAAGCATGTGTTGTGAGATGTAAGTTTTCTGTGTAGGAGTACTAGGAAACTTTTCTAAGTATACATTTTCATTTTTGATAATTATACTAAAAAACGCTTTCAAATTTCGTGTACACATATATTATACACATTGATCCGTATATGCCGACTTTTTGTTTTAGTGAAACCATCCATCTTTCCAGATATTGGTGTGTACGTGCATATTGTGCTTTTTACCATTTGTATCAAATAAAAAGTGTTTAAATGTCGTAATTTTTACTATCAAACTTGGACATTCAAAAGCCATCTTGTGCACCGGGACACTGTTTTACTAACACTGCGTAAATGTAGCGTACATATACGCATATTTATCTACCTTACGCAAACTCGTAAGTGTGTTTTACTAAACGATCGCAACTCGCTATGGAAGTCGCACACCAAGAATTTTCAGAAAATTTTCCAATCCTGTGTGTTTAATAGTGACTGGGAAATGATCAGTTAATTTGAATTCTTTGCCAAAATTATACGCCTCAATTAGTGTACTTTGTGAACTTATCTGAAAATAAAAATATTTATGTTGCCATAGCAACCACAAATTGTGTGTGTCTAACAAACTTTAATGATTTTCATAAGCCAATCAAAGTCCTCTATCGGCATACTAAGTTTCATAGGTCTAGCTTAAGAATTGCTCTCATTATTGCACAATGTGTAAAACCTCCTTTTCCGCAATGTTTTGGTTTCCATAGCAACGCTTTCTCTGTGCAAAGTCTAAAGATACGGAGACATGCATATTGGCTTTATTGCACCACATGCATGAACTAAGTTTTATAATCCAGAATTTCCATTTGTTCGAGTTATCGCATGATTCCAGTTTTTTGTTGCTGTTTTGTTCGTTTTTGTACCTATTTTGTTGCCATAGTGACAATTCCTCAGCCTAAACTGAATAATTGATCAAAATTCATAATGTTCATTTTGTCCTTAAACTTTATGCAACATTTTATGTGACTGAACTGAGTACTTTTTCCATTATTACCTCTTTTATTTCGCCATATTTGTAAATAGAATGAAGGGCAAACTAGTGTTGCCATGGCAACACAAAAGTATTGTTTTGATAAAAAGTATCATTTTTGGTCATGTTATACTGTAACATGTTATTTGCGAAAGTATTATTAATTTCTGTAACTGGGCCATTTTTACTAGTTAGTGAACCTTGTCCTTTGATACATCTCCTAAGATACACTACCCACAAGTGCTAACCCGCCACTTATATATTTCATTCCTATAGTGTCAAAAATTGATATATTCATGTGAAATTTCACATACCGATACCTGTTTAGTAGAAGCAGAGGATCATTAATTTGTTTTCGCGATATTGTGGCTAAACTCAGTGCATTCGGCGTATTGCGTAATAACGCATTTTTGCACGTGCGTTGCATGTGCACCAAAATTTACGTGCGCATGAACGAATTCTGCATTGTTGATGGCTGCTGATCTTGAAAAACACGTTTTATTCTGAAATTTATTCGAGGGGAAAACTCAAGGGATTTCGAAAAATCATTTGAACACAATTCGTAGGTGTCAATGTTTCTTTTTTTAAAATACTTTTTTAATAATAAATTTATTAGCATGAAAATTCACATACAGACGTATAAAGATGAATTAAAGCTAATTATGTGTTGATTTTTGGCCAATTTGCGGTTGAATTCACCGCGTTAGACCTGTTACGTAATATTGCATGTTTACACGTGTAAGAAATGCGCAACGAAAATCGCGTGTTTATGAACGGTTTTGATAAAAATCATGAGTTTCCTACGCGAAAAACACATTACATGCTGAGTTTGGCACACACAGAACGCGACAGACCTGTCGGAAGGTTATTAGCTCGAGTAGAGTTGCGGCCCTTATTTTTTTAATTTCACAAACTTATTTTTTATATTTTTGTTTGTTTTTGTAGTTTTGGTGGTTATCTTCGTTTTTTATAAACAGCAAACTTCGGTTTGTGATACAAGAATGATTTTGCAAAATCAACCTTTTTGACAAAGCCTTTTTCTTATTTTGTGCGAAGTTTGTAACTCTTCAACCGAGTTCGTCTGAAGTCAATTACGGCATCTAACGTGTTTTTCGTCGAGGACAGGGATCAGCTAGGCCAAAATGTTTATGACGTTGTGCTTTCCATGCGTTGATATCTGCACGATTTCACAAACAGTTTGGGTATTTTTGTGAATTGGTAAAAAATACCTCATTACATAACACGCCTGTGACAGCAAACATAAGCGTTTGTTGTCCAAAATAAATTTATAATTACCTGCATCTTGTATTCAAGTATTGGTCTGTAAAATTTCACGAGGGTACATACTTTAATAAAAATGTTATGACGAAAAATGTAAGGTGGCGGGTTAGAACTTTTGGGTAGTGTATATGCGACTCAAGAGAGTGTTCACACTTAAAATGCGGTACACTGAGTTCCCACAAAATTAAATCAACAAAATAATCCGGTGGAAAGTTGGTTAAAACTTGCAATTGATTCCAAAACGGTACGAATTTAACCTTTAATAACTGTAACAACTCTTCCTATGTGCTTTTGAAGAGTTCTGATGGAGCAAACTTTCGAATCATACAATGTACCTTTGTGCTTCAATATTGAATGTAACCGAACTTGATTGTTTTTCATTATGGCAAAAACGAGGGCCGTTCCTGTAAATCGTGTTCCTGTAAATTGTGTTCATTACACAAAAGGTACTTATCCGCGTATCATGTCCAGACGACAATAATATGCATTGTAATCGTACATACTGAAACGATGTAACAGCCATTTTAATCGGATATTGAATTAAATTTTATGACGAATTTTCTCATACATGATGCATTCATGCGATTTTTTGCGTGGCCTCAAGCCATTCTCTAAATTCCGTATCAACATGAATTGCTTAACATCTCAAGGTCTCATGAATGGTATCTTTGTCATTGGATATATCGCTGCCAATACGTATGGAAATATATTATCACTAGGAAGTCAAATTATTTGCCATGCCAAATGAGGCTTGGAAAGACAATGATGCATAATGTTTGATGTACCGCTAGGCACGATAAGCATGTAAGGGGTTCTGTCGTTAATCTTATCGTGTGAAAACGATTGTAAAGGAAAACTTAATGGGTGAACAAGTCGCAGCTTATATTCGACACGCGATTACAATGTAAAATATCTCCATAGTATTATGTTCGACTTTTTGCGAGTCATTGAACTTAATTTTGGTAACGTCCTTTCACTGAATAGTACTATTCAATGCATGAAAAGGCCTCATCACACAAAACGAATTCAACTTAACGTCAACATTGCTATCTTTCAACAAAGATCAACACACCCTGGGAATGTAATCTTTCAAGTTACATATGACAAGTGTCCTTGAAATCAGTTAAGAATAGTTTCTTTGAGGTTCGTTGGGTTCTTGTTGTAGACATTAATAATACTTTATCAAAAACCAGACGAGTAATGTGGTTAAGAAAACAGTTGAAAAAAGCTTAATGGGGCTTCTGAGTAAACAAAGCAATCAAATATTGGCAGGTTGTCTTTGTTTTCGGATAGTAATGAATTAAGTTGCAATCATGCATAATAGGAAGGCAAAGATTATCAAGTACGTTAGATCCATTGCTCCTTATTCGTTAGCGGTAAAATAAGTTCGTCACACAACCCTAGTTTTATTGTGTTTGCGTTCAATGTTAAGTATTATAATTGGTTTTCACTGTCAATGCCTCTCTGAGGATAATCTTCTAATTCGTTCACTACGGCTTCGAGTTCTACTGGAAAGAAATATTCAATGAATAGCTTTGGATTTTAGATAAGATTTTTTGTAGGTGGAAAAGAGTAAATATACCTTTATATTGATTAATGTCGTATCCTCTTCACGATACTTACCGCGAGATAAACTCGAAAGATGAATAGTTTTAGGGCAAATGAGGTATAGTCACAGGAGATGATTTCGACACAATCATTTGTAATGTTTAGTTATGTCATCGATATGAAACTATGCAATTCCTCTTATGCAATTTCCGTATTTACCTAGATCCATTAATACATTCATTAGTTTTGGAAATATGTTTCAGACAAGAAACACTACCAGTAACTATGGACGGTCATTCGATATGTCGGTTAAAAGTCAACATTACTGCTTTACTTATTTTTGAAAGAAACTTTATAAGTTTCTCAAATTTAGAGCAGTAGTTCTATTATTGTACTTTAACAATATAATCATTATATTCACGTACTCGCGCATATCTCTCTTCCAATTCAATCAAATGCCATAAAATGATAAATTGCACCAGATCATTACGTTTCGTTGCATACCAGCCGTTGGACGATTATGGATGACAGCAGGATTTATCGCAAAGTAAAGATAACATAACGAGAATAACACATCGAACATAATTCGAAGCAGTCAATAGTATCTGCAGTGCATGCAAGGTACACAAAAGAAAAATGTACAAATTAATGTATCTGTATCAAAGCGGCCGCGGCCAAAAGTGCGTCAAACACAATCAAAATATAAGAGTAAATTATACAGGGAACGTAGAACACCACCAAACCAGCCGAGCACATAAAACAATAACAACCCATTACCCAACGAAATGACTAAAAGCCACCGCTGTAAAAATGACATAGGTTCACAAAAATACCAAACAAACGGTGATTCCAAGTGAAACCCCTAGTTCTCCAATTCCCCGCTGCAGGATGGACTAGTTTCACCAGAGAATACATGATGAAGTATATTGAAGGAGTACCTTGTCCGGAAATAAACATTATCAAACGTACGTATATTGTTTATTTCTGTCTCATTTATGTACATGCATAAAAGTTACACACTAAAAGACCAATTTCAATAAAGGTCTACATAATCATTCAACATATGATACATTTGGCACCGAAATAACTTCGATAATACATTACTGTATATATGTAAAGTATCTGTACATTGTAATATCGGTACATGCATACAAATATTCAATAACACAACTTTTAAATTATGTTGTTTAACTAATTACATGTACACATCACTACGTGAAGACAAATGCACTACGAAATATATTTTAAAAAGTTTCGAGTTATTATTGTTCACAGAATGAATGATCTTCCAAAAGGATGTACTCGCCTTAAAATTAGAGAATATAGTGTTCCATGAATTCAAGAGTACTGTTTCAAAATTGCCTTATACAATAACTGTTGCTAGTAAATAGAGGTTATCTGATGTCTTTTTTATAGTATACATTATTTATTCTGGAGCTTATGAATTCTCTTGTATCTCGTTATTTAACCGTAAGAAGGTTGAATAAGTTACAATTAACAACTCTGAAAGTCAAGACGATTTATGGATGTCCTAGTAAATGTGATTAAATGTGAAGTTATACATGTGAAGTTGTACATGTACTTTATTAATAAACAGTACATGAAGACATCCGGCATACGTTCTTATTTAGAGTGCTTCAAACTTCAGTCATTTACTCTGATATTTAAAAAAGTATTTTATACTCCCATTTCCTTCACTGAAAAACTGCATTGTGTATTAATTTGTAAATGGATGTTGATTAAGTTTTCAGACATAAAGAAATACAGATTTAGAAACATTTATCGAATATTTTGGATAGTTTTTATTGTTCCTTTTAGACTCGTCAGGTATTTGTTAAGATAGATACATTTACCTCACTTCAGTAAGAGCTTTCATTTCCTCATGTACGTGTATGTTTCCTAAAAGTGATGTGATATTTCAGCTACGAAAATCAACACTATTATTTTAGTATTTTTACCTCAAAACCACCATTTGATACCTTATATATAGTTCTAAGGAGATATTTAACCATCGTGATGTTCCTGACTCAACGAACATGATCTGTATAAGTTCACACTAATCATACTCAATGACATTATCAACCCTTGAAGCTTGAAGGTGATCATATTTTATACGTACGTAAAAAGGAACATGTAGCTCACACACATGATACATTGTAGCACCTACAACAATACACACCTTTAAAAAAAGATAAACATAATCGGAGAGGACAGGCTGTGTTACATGCTACGCTCACCAGATGAACATAGTACGTAGTAAAGTGCGAACGATCACTTAGAGGAATCGCTTAAAATGACGAACGATCAACTAGAGGAATCATTACTGTGCAATAAATCCATGTAAGTAACATTTCCTTGATTGTTTGATATCATTACTGCAATGCAATTAGGTGTCTGGGGGGGGGGAGTTCGAGTTTAATATACCAAGAAACTCGTAGCAGTATATCATTACTTAAAGTACATCCAAAGTACATTGAAAGTACATTTCCGCGATTCTTCTTCGGAATCCATTATATCGTGTAACAACTTCTTGCATTGTATTGTTATTGCTGGATTATGATAATCTACAGTATTTACGTGCTCCCATACTCATAATGAATTGTAATCTGTTCCACAATAGCATTCCAGAATGGTACTTGTTATTGTCATTTATTAGAAAATGTGAGATATTGATCTGTCAAATAATATGTACTCTAAGCGATGTAATATGATATGGTGCAATTACGTGTTTTTAAACTTCCACGAGATTTAACAAACACACTGTTCGTTTTGCAAGCATTTAAGTGCAACAGAATCAAGTAGAGCTCAACACGCACATGTATCTGTTTGAGTTTGTGCTGCCTCCTGTTTGATATTGACGCTACATGCTATAATACTTCTGTGATTATTGTTCTAAAGAAATCACAATATTCCTCATTAATTGAGATAAATTACAATTAGTTTACATGTTAAATTACATTTACATATGATATATACAAGGACGTATGTCTGTAATTGGCTCGCTATCTTAATGCGGTAGGTACTCCATTGTTCAATCAAGAAAATAAGGACGTCGATATAGGCCTTCACAAACTTCATTGCTGAAAAAAATATTGTTTATTGGTGCAAGGACTCGCCCAGACATTCATATAGTTGATGTAAGTGACCGATTGTGTAAACTATACGTCACAAATATAATTATAATGATGGTTATAACTATATTACATGTATCCGTGCTATTGATCGGTCAAATGTGTCACACATAATTTAGATCAACAATGTCTAAATGGATGCCAAGTTACATGTACGTATGTTAGATTGTGATTAAGCGTTGAACTATTTATAACCCGTAAATAGTATTCAGTCACCATCTTGCATACTCGTGTCTTCGTTCACATTGACTAGATCATAATCACACTTTGAGTAGCGAGCGTTGTTTTTGTGTTTATACGGTCCCATACTCGAGTCGATGATGTTGACATATAATATTTATAATTAAATAGCAGTCTACAGAAATATATACACAAATTACAAATACAAGATTTAGTCCATCATTTACATCATTTCAATTTTGGTCAAAGTGGCGCATAAGTGGCGACAACTTTTTTCATTTGGCGAAAGTGGTGGCGCAAGAAAAATATAAGCCAGAGGAAGCACTGGCAGATAAATATTAATCACATTATATTAATCAATTATTAATCAATTATTTTGTTGCAGCTACGGGAGGCTTTGACATTTACTTGTCTGTTAATATATATATTAAAGTACTGTTTTATTGAATGCAATGGGTGTTGTGTATGTTGATTTGAAACCGAGTCCTGATGAAACACTTTGTTCTCGACACATTATTCAGGAACGATATGTAACACTTATTTGTTGTAAAACTGATTTAAATACACAGTCTATAATTTCGATTTCTTAACATTGATTTAATGCGCGTATTTTTATAATAACAAATACAATTCATTGACCTGCAAACGGCCACAAACACATCAGACTGGACAAACATTTACTGTTTCATATTGTTAAGACTTAAATAGCGAACCATTTCCCATATTTCGTTAAACACAGGGTTATGATATTGACCGAAATCTTACACAGATGCAAAATAATATAACTCGTTTGAGAAACAACACATCATGTCTGTATCTTTAGTTACACCTAGAGTATGTATTGGACAAGTTTTTCTACCTTATTGTTATTGATTTCCATCAATACGATTATTGCAAACGTCTCCAATATAGGGAAGAAAGTTATTAAGATGAATGAAGAATTGTCAGATTATACGAGTATAGGTGGAATCGGTGATTTCTTAAGTATGTTCAACCCATATTATAAATACGGCCAATTATTCCGTCCTGACTGTGGATTGATATACGTTTAGAGACGTTAACACGATGATCGCCTTCGAGATAATGCTTACAAAAAAACTGTACCGACTCCGTGCTGATAACTAAACGTCTATAATTTATATTAACCGATTGTTCAATTTTCAACATAAATGCAACCGCTTAATATTATCAATATTCTACATTATCCTAAAAGAAACGAAACGATAATCCTAGAATTAATTAGATGAAACTATAATAGCTTTTGATAAAGTAGTTGAAAAAGACCAACTATTTATACATAATGTATTTAAATTTTAGAGTTTGGAATTAATTATCAAATAATGCTGAAGCTGAACCTTTATATTTCTAGAAACGTATTACACTTCAATGAATAGCGTGTGTTGGAATAACTCACAGTGAATATACGTGATTAGTTTTTTTTAAATTTTTGATAGCAGTCGAGTACATTTTGAGCAATAGATCTTGTTGAAGCACTTCTCTCTGAAGATATTGTGGCATTTTCTCAGTAGGCAGATGCATGTACATTTTCAATTGTTTTGTTGTCCATCATAAAGCAGAAATTAGAATCATTATTTCAAAACGAGATTAATTACAAATAATAATTGCTTACTGTTTTTATCACTTAAATTGGAATTACATTACCTTCATTTGACAATTGTCCTTAATTAATTATAATTAACTGGCAGGAAATAATAAATCATCGTTGTATATTATTACGAGATAAACACTAGCTCAAGGATATTACTTTTCAACATCAAGAAAGTACAACAATCAACTGATCATTTAGCTTTCTCAACTGCACATGCTAACATAATTCTCAGAACAATATGATTTTATAGTGCAGGAACAGTTATTATTTGTACTATTGCATATATATGTCCGTAATCAGAAAAAACCTCTTGATTTGGCAACAGGAAGTGACAAAATAATACAAATATCAAAACCGTTTACACGAGGGTTCTTTTAGAGAAGCATCATTAAAATCGTGTATGAAGCCATGATAGTACCTGCTTCTTCTTTGAGAGTAGGTTTGTGCGTGTTGCAATTCATTGTTTAACGAAAACTACAAATTGGTCTGAACGTAATGGAGATATGTTAATGCCGCTATTGGCAGTGCATTACATGATATAATAGCATAATGGAGGAATATTATAGTATGTCTTCACAATGATCCGATGCATAATAAGTGAGGCAATCTACTACGTAGTGGTATGAGATATGATATTGACAAGTAATCATGGATGTTATAACGTGCTTGCAGTCATCGATACACCATTGGTGCATTGCATTGTGATCGTTTAAGACAAAATCTATAGTATTCCTGACACAAAATTACCAAATAAATTACAAAGTAATGGGTAACATGGGTAACATTACGAAGAGAAGTGATGATATCCATTTGAACAGGCAATATGCCACTTAAAACAAAATGCAGTATACACAAGGCACAACGAAGGAACATGTGGGTAGCGGTGACATAGAGGTATGACGGGCACTTCGGGATCGAGAGGTCTGGACCACTTGGCAAGACATACCTACAAGATCCACTCCAAAAAGGAGTAAATTGGTACCTCCGATGGCAGTGTCAATTCCTCTGTGCACAGATGTGGGCTGCGACACACAGAGGAGGGAAATAGCCTCCCAAATGGAGACTAAAATTTATGTTTCATTAGGTATACAACCAATCACCAGGGGGATTTGAAATGTCAAATGGTGGTTGAACGACTGGACAGCTGAAAACAACCCTACACAATTGGTAATTTATCTTATACAAAATAGAAGGGACATATATACAATATAAAAACCATAGACCGCAATTACACACCATAATAACCAACATAAAACTGAAGATGTCGTTAATGTTTATTTTGTTATGGCTTTCGTGTTTGGTGTTTAATACCCAGACATAATTGACCTAATTGACCATCTGCAAGATAAGGTGACTGAATAGTTTACTTGTTGCAAAAACCCTATACTAATTAACTAGAGGAAACAATACCATCTACTTTTGTTGACCGATGTGTGACATTATTACTATTATTATTAACCATATTTATATAGCCAATTGTTTATGTATACACACGTTCAAAAGTGCTGTACAATCATGACTAATACATGGTTAAAATAGTTATATAATGTACATAAAATATATAAGTAGGACATACTAAACTCAGTAGGCGGAGGCTCTACGTAACGCTGTAGACGGGCTCTACATTAACCCAGTAGACGGGCCTCTACTAAACCCAGTAGACAGGGCCCTACTAAACCTAGTAGTAGGGATATTGAAGACAGTAGACGGGGCTCTACCAAACCAGTAGACGGGCGTCTACTTAACCTAGTAGACGGGGCCCTTCTAAACCTAGTGGTAGGGATCTATTCAACACAGTAGGCGGGACACTACTAACCCAGTAGACGGGGATCTACTTAACCCAGTAGTAGGGATCTACAAATAGGTGGATGGGGCTTATAGTCCTAGGAACATGTGGGTCGTTGGGCCCTTTAATAGGGCGCCAAGTTAACGGGAACATACACATAGTCAGCACGAATAAGCTATAGTAAAATAGTTTGTTTCCAGCGATTTCTTGACGGACGGTAGTGTTTTACTGTCTGTGAGCGTTGTTGGCAGTGCATTCCTGATTTTTGGTGCAGCAGCTGTGAAACATCGGTCACCGTAAGTCACAGTCCTCGTCCTTGGCACAACTAGAAGAACAGAATCAATTTGAGACACCAGCTGTCTTTGTGGAGTATATACTTCCAACATACTTCTGATGTAGCCAGGCGATGTTCCAAGTAGTGCTTTGAAAACATGAGTCAAGACCTTGTACTCTAACCTGCACTGTACACGTATCCAGTGAAGATCCTTCAGCACAGGAGTGATGTGATTGTAACGCGGTGTCCGTGTAATGAGGCGGCCGGCTGTATTTTGAATAATTTGTAGTTTATTCAGAATGATTTTCGGGGTGCCAAATAGTTATGAATTGCAGTAATCCAGTCTCGATGTTACTAAATAATTGATCAGGGATTTTGTTGCATCAACAGTCAAGTATTGTCTGATTTGACCTATTTGTCGGATCTGCATGAAACACGACCTTGAGACAGAGTTTACATGTTTGTCCATATCCAAATGCGAATCCTACATGGCCCCGAGGTTTCTCACCATCGACGTTGGTCTGATCACAGCCACACCAACTTTTACCTTGATATTGTCGACTTCACTGGTATTCCTTTTCGGTACAAACAGGATTACCTCTGGTTTTTTTCGGCGTCAAATTTCAGCAAAATTTCTTTCATCCAGTGCAAGATATCCTTTTAGACAAGCTCCAAATCGTTGCAGTGTTTCATCTCGCGAGACACAATCTTTTGGTTTGAATGCCATGTACAATTGAGAGTCATCGGCATAGAAATTATGTTGCAATTGGTGTTTTTACATATTGCACCTACTGGTTTTGTGTACACAATGTAGTTTTTGGACCAAGCACAAAACCCTGTGGTACGCTATACATGTAGCTCATTAGAACAGGTTTAGAAAGTTCTCAATCTATACAGACAGTCTGGTAACGGTCACACAAATATGATTTCATCTAATCTAGTGGCTTGCTTGTTATACCGAAATGATTGTCAAGTCGGCGTAATAGAGTGTTGTGATCAATGGTGTCAAAAGCTGCTGATAAATCCAGCATTACCAGGACCGTAGCTTTATTCTGATCTAGAGAGCAAAGGATGTCCTTCTGCACACACGAAGAAGAGCCGCTTCAGTTGAGTGGAATTTTCTGTATGCTGACTGACGTTCTTCGTGGAGATCATGCAGTGTTAAATGCTCTTCCAGTCGAGCATCGCCTACCTTCTCAAGAACTATGGAAATGAAAGGTAGGTTTGACACAGGTCTTTAATTTTTCAGTACATTTTGATCAAGGCCTGGCTACTTTATCAGTGGTCTTATTCTGGAGCTTTTAAAAGCCTTGGGTACATAAGCACTTTTGAGAGATGCATTGAATATTTTTGTTAATAATGGCAATAGTTCATTCAAGCAATCCTTTAACAGCCATGTTGGTATTGGATCTAAAAAAAATGAATTATGCCGAGCATAGCCTTTATTTGCTTTATTTCTACTGAAACATGGCAGGCATATATATGTACCTCCACCCGGATTTGAACCCGGGTCGCCAGATTAGACGGCAAGCGCACTAACCACTGAGCTACGGAGGCACATATAACCCTTTCTGATAACGACCACAGGACTCTACCTTATTTGTGTAATAGGATACTTTGGATCGTTTCAACATTTTGTTGACTACCGAACATTGATTCCTATATATTTCATGACCTATTGTCAATTTAGATTTTCGCCATTTTCGCTCAAATTTTCGTCTCAGATGTTTGGCGTCATGTAGATCTTCAGCATACCATGGACAGGAGAGTCTTAAAACTATTGTTTTAGATTTTAGGGGTGCATGCTTGTCAATTAGTGATGAAAGCCAATGGGTATGTATCTCAACTAGTTCATCAACGTGCAGCCCATTGTTAAAAAATATCTGAGAATTCAATGCCTTTTCTGAATTCATTGATATTAATAGATTAGGTTTTCTGTTTATCTTTTAGGAGCAGGTTTAGCAGCGCAAGCTTTAAATACTACTGCAAAATGATCACAAGAGGTCCTTCCACTGTCGTCAGGTAGACCGGGATCAGATATTTCTACATGTGAGACAGAAGTGTCAGTGTCTCTTGTGATTACCACATCCAATGTGTGACCAGCCACGTGGGTTGCACCAGTGACGTGCTGTCGCATGCCGCAAGATTCAAGAATTCTTGTGCACTTCACAGTGTCTAAATTCAATAGATTGTCTAGGTGGATGTTCAAATCCCCGACAACAATGATATTACTTTCTGTTGTTACAAGTTTGGCCAGAAAGGATGGCCACTCATTTTCCATAAAAGTACTAATATTAGGCCATTTTTACAAGTTGGTGGTGGTCTGTACACAACAGCTAGACGCAGGGAAAAGTTCTTAATGTATACCGTGCATTCCATGTGTTCAAAAGTAGTGAAAACTTTATCATTAGTAGAAGTAAGAAGTTTTGTATACAACTGCGATTCCACCGCAACGTCCACAGCAAGGGACATGTTTTATTTTGGAGTGACTGGGAACAAGCTCAGCAAGACTAATCAAGTCCTCCAAGCCATGTTTCAGTTGGAGCGACAAAATCATAATCATTTGATACTATGTAATCTGAAAGGACAAGACTGACCTTGGATTTACACAACACACCTTTATATAAGTTTGGCCTTTGCAAACAGTGAGTGATTCCCATTTGATCTTAGTTCAAGTCAAGTCATGATGTTGGGAACTATTCGATGGCTTAGAATTAGAAGGTCGTAAGTGCCACTTACGACCTTTTAAGATTCATACATATCTAAAATAAGCATCACAAAAACTTAAGTAGTCCTGACTGTTTTAATGTTGTCAATGTATGGGTATCACGTTTTATAGATGATAATTTCCCAATCTCATATAGGCTATACCTATTGCATTGTATAATCCCTGGTATACATTGGGCTATGTTTGCCTCAGGCTAATACACATTTATATTTACAGGTAAATATTGAACAAAATTTTAGAATATTTACAAATAACTAAAACATTCACAAAATCTACAAACAACTACAACACAAAAATTACACGTAAACAAAAAGAATGCTTCCATAAACATTCACAGCAAAATCCACAGCAATCACTGCAGTATTTCTGTTGATTTTAATCCAAAATGTGAGAACACAAATTTTTTCAACCTACACTTGGCGCATTGACACCTCAAACTGATGTTATAGTACGATCACCTATTCACAATGTACAAGGATTGTTCCTCTTAGCTATGGCAATAATATGAAATAATGGGTGTGAAAGTTCGTTCCTGACTGTAAGTCAACTTATATAACATACGAGGGTCACTTGAAAAGCACTGGTCAGTGGCCAATATCACGTTTAATATTAAAGTAACGTGTATAAAAGTGGACAATTTCTGACAGATACAACCTTTGCCTACAAAAATAATCAAACAATATTGATATCAGACATTTATTCATTCCGCCATATGGCATTTAACCAATAGCAGTATGGCACACTGGATTTGGGTCAAAATAAGGCATATTGCTAATTGAAAGGGGTGATATTCATGTCTCACGTACGTACTTAATTGGTGGTAAACCAGTTTGTTTGTTCGTATAGAATAAATAGCTATATTTGTCATGTGAACTTGATATGTTCCAAATACTTATGAAAACAAGATTTTACTGTATTGCACGACTCGATGTATTTAGTAGAAAAGGAAAACATATAATTATTTAAACAAATAAATATGCTATTGTCTTTCACATAATAAAATAGATCTGAAGTATTCATACGTTGTCTTTTACAACAGCACAGAGAATGTGACCACGTGATAAAATAAACGTTATTTAGATTATGACGTCATATCTCTAATATAAGAAAAAGAAATACTAAACTAAAAAACCCAGACATTAATTTCATATCAGAAAATTAACATGAAATGTACAAATGGGGTGATTATTCCCTTTTTGTCATAAATGGGGATACAAAATTACCCGACGAATGAAACTTCATATCCTCATCTAGCAATTGTTGCATATTCATATACAATTTGGATGTTTATTTAGTTAATATATATTTAGTATAAGTTAGTATGTATGTGTGGTATTTTGGTTCATATGCGCCTTGTTTATATTGATATTGTTTAATGGTTGTTTAATGTTTTGAAAATGACGGGAAGCCATTCAAGAGTACTATAATGCATATTATAAATAAAGTCAATTTTATTTCGAGCAGCCAGACAGACATGTGACTACAGCGCTCAGACATCTAATGAGCCAAAATGACACAATTTTTATACGTATTGTACGAGAGGTTTTTACCCAGTGTATGAAACATACCCTGTTAAAATATCAATAAAATGGGATTTTTTTCATTTTAAATGATGAAAATACTATGATTTTCTAGGTGTGAGATAGATCTTATAAGAACATATACACTGCTACATAGATGTTGATGTATTAGCCCAAACCGGTACTTTTAAAGTGACCCTCGTATAAAACATGCACTATGCATGAAATATAATAATGTTTTCATAGTGTTGTAATTTTGTTGCTTTCAAAATCATTCAGGTGGGATACACAATTTTGTGCTGCTAATTTACCGATATTTGATCAATTGTTGTACTAGTGTATCCTATTAAACCTTTGACGAATGACACAAAGCCCTTATAACAGATGTATGTAAATTTACATCGTTACTTCACTGTGTTTATTTGACTGTCTGGTCAGAGCGATTTCCCAAAAGATAATGTTTCCAATCAGTAGAAGACTTTACATCTTTATTTACAATGACAGTGCAGTTCAGACTAGATCAAATGCCGATTGCCATAGCTTATTTACATAACAGACGTCAATCTTTCAGCACGTTTTATTTACTCAGATTCGTAAAGAAGCAGCCAGTTCAAAGTTTAGTTTCTCGATAGTCTATACTTTCCAATAGCACATGTCATAAGATATGGACTGATAAAAGACATAAATGACTAACCTTATCATGTGGTATATTGTTCAACCATTGTGATGTTAAATTAAGAAGCATTCATACTGCGTTTTAATACATGTACGTATACTTTGAACCAAGAAGGCTTTTGTGAACAGTCACATCACTTAGATGTACATTAATTGCCATGTTCGAACGTAAAATCGAGTAACTGAATATTGATATGTTAACATAACGAGTATTTAACCCGGACTATTGTTCATCCTGGTTTTACATAAGTAACTATGATATTAATTTGTAAAATATTGGTGATTGTTTTTCAGACTTTATATCTGTGCATACAAAAAGGTATCATTGTTTTCTTAAAATAAGCTACGTGCGTTAGAAACAGTTCAAGTTACGACACATTATTACATCTGGCATATACTTTCTACTTATTACATGTATTAAGAAAAACGAAGAGTTAACAAGTGTGCATAATTATAGTTATGCTAGTAATGATGATACTATTGTTTTGTTATTGTCTGACTAATTAATCAGTATTGCTACAAGGAATTGACCAGACGTATGGTTCGTGTTATTGACACATTACTTGAACTCTAGCCAGACGTATGGTTCGTGTTATTGACACATTACTTTTACTCTATTCCTCAGGTTTATGGCAGTTGTAATTATACTGTCCATGTTATAGTCTAGTGTCTGGTCAGATTGTCCAACTTAAAAAAGGTACCAGATATTTTTAGCAAATATTTCAACATTAACTTATGTAAAATTATAACATATGGCAGTTATTCTTAAGGTGACTAGGTATGAACTCAATTTGCTTGTCTATGTAATCATGATTGGTTTACCTATTGTATTCATATTAAGTGTCGTTACAAGCTGTAGTGTTTAGTTATTGTTCCTAAGTACCCCGTGACATTTCAACTGGAACCACCAGTAACCGCTTAGGCCATATGCGTTGCATTGAAGTGTTATAAAACAAAAATATGTGTACAAAGTAACATTTTAAGTCAATCAACATATAATATTCTGGCTTCAGTATTTAATTCAATTCTTACATTCGTTATAAAGAAGCAGTTTATACATGTACTCGTATTAATGTAGAATAACGTCGAATAAATCCAAATTCATTGATGTGACGCTAATAACTGGTGGTTGGTAAGATATGCCTACACATGTGACAGGTCTGCAATAAACCATATGGTACAGGATT
>CAVMCB010000018.1:0-77426 GCA_963678985.1 Spisula subtruncata | reverse complement strand
TGCTGATAAATACAAATTGGAATGCTTAATTAATGCATTGATTTGATTTCTTGACTGAAAGGATATAATGTTCGTGCTGATGTTTGACAGTTTTGTAATCATGAACATTTATTAACATTTAAAATATCATAATTCACGTAATTGATGTGTAAGGGTAGCTGTTTGTATTGTCAAATTAAGATCAAAAGACCATTCTGGTTGAAATAACTTAAAGGGATGATAAATTAGTATTTGTTAGTGAATGCTTAAAAAGAAAACACAGGCATATAAAAATTATACGTTGTCGAAAGTCAGATCATATGTAAAGAAAGTATATTTGTATTTGTTTGTTCCACATGAAGAATCTCAAGGAAAACTATTGCAAACTTTGCTGGGGTCATAGTCACAAATAATGTAAGTCTAAATCTCAGACTTATACATATACACATTAGCAGATACAATTTCACATGATTAAATCTAATCACAAAGTAACGGCAGTGATTATAAATGTTGTCAATTGTAAGTGTAAGTCTGAGTTTCAGTCTTACAATATTGGTGAATAAGGCCCCAGAGAATGGAATCCAATTTTTTTAGTAGACGACAGTGTGTTTTATGGACCGAACTTGTATTATAAAAGTAACAAGAGGGCCTAAAGGGCCCTAGGTCGCTCACCAGGTGCACATTGGTCTAAATATCAGTACAACTTAAATTCTGACAATATTTCGTGAATATTGGACCAAAACAGGGGTCTCTAGAGTGAGCACAAAGTTTTTCTAAGATTTACTTAGAGACCTAGATTTTAACCCCACGTAACCCAGTTTCAAACTTGGCCTTAATTTTATGGAGAACAGCATTCTGACCAAGTTTCATGAAGATTGGATCAAGATGGCAACCTCTGGAGTGAACACAAGCTTTTCCTAAGATTTGACCTAGTTACCTAGTTTTTTACCCCACATGACTCAAATTTGAACGTAGTTTAGATTTAATAGAGATCAACATTCTGACTAAGTTTCATAAAGATTGGATCAAAACGGCGACCACTGGACTGAACACAAGCTTTTCTAAGATTTGACCTAGTGACAAAGTTTTTGTCCCCATATGACCCAGTTTCAAACTTGGCCTTGATTTTATAAAGAACAACATTCTGACCAAATGCACTCACTGAACCGTTTAATGTTAAAAGGAGCAGCACTTTAACGAAGTATGTTTTAAAACGTGTGCCTTTTTATACATGCAGTGACAACTAATATGAAGCCAGAAATGTTCAAAGAAGTACAAATTTAATCTAATTTATTACTCACATTTTTGTGGAAATACATTATACAGACCGTGTTGCATTTGTTTGCTTTCTTTGAATAAGAAACCATCAGGACATTGACAAGCCTTATTGATGCATTGGTTTGATTAGTTGTGAAAGAACATAAGCTCCATTGTGATCATCTGAAGGTTAGTCAGCACAACAACAGAAACGCAGACCAATCAAGACATAAACAAATACTAAGTAAAACGGTATTTTGGTGAAAGATGACTTTTGGAACTAGGTGTTTTCTTAGCTACCTTTATTCCGTCACTTCGGGTCACCGTTGTCTTGGTATATCTTTGTGATCTTGGGTCATCCTGCATCTTTGATGAGCATTCCTTGCCTGATGAGTTTAATAATGATTTATCTGTGGCCTGTATTATTTCATTCTTCCGATCCCAGTTAAGTACTCAACATTCCTTCAATGTCTAATTTGTAATTACTTGTACTGAGTTATTTAGGTACTTGTACGAACATTTCTCGCATTGTTTTGGACAACATGCGAGCGATACAGATAGCATTGCTTTAGTGAAACTTGTCTTTTTGACACAATCCTGTCTGATCAAATTAAATCATCCAGACTGTCATTTATCTGATATTCTGCAAAAACCAGACAATTTAATTCGTATGAGAGGTCTAAGTTCATAGATAGTTATATACTTCATACGTTATGTCTTCAGTATTATTCTTTTGCAGTAATATTGCACAGTGATCTATCGCATACAGTCTGCATCTATGCCCCGCTGCTGTTTCATTATGCATCTTCTGTAATTCGCTGCAAGGGACTTTAATTCACTAGGAACAGTTACAGACGAATTAAGATACTAATTAGATCGTCTCCCAAACACCATCTCAATAAATTTGCCGACTAGAAAGCTTTTCACCACTATTTCGTCGATAGACAGTCTCCATTTTATTTTTTATAATACATTTGTACAATGCAAAGTATAGTACATTTTATATGTGTACGTATATTGTTCTAAAGAGAATGATCTCTGATTATGTTATGCTGTCAATCATTTATTGAGCTGGGTTATTTATGTTAGAACCATTGCTTTGTTACTCTTACATTATACCTTAACTTGACCGATAAGACTAAAAGTCTGTTGATGTAAGCATTAATTAGTATGTTACTTTGTGCACGCTCATACATGTGCATGCATCGTACTTTCTTATACAATAACATCTAGCCTCGAATAAAGCCTATCCACCCATAAAGATCAAACTCCGTTAGAAACATCAACTGATATGCCCTCTACGATTTGAATTAAGTACAACGCATGGAGACTCTATGACATCACATATTGTATTTCCGATACTTAAACATAATTCCTAAAGTTCGTGTGTTGTTGCGTGCAGTGTCAAATCTTTCCTATCCAGTGGTTTTGAAAACATGCAACAAGAGGTGTTTACTAAAGGCAAAGAAATCGAAATCTCCACGACGAGAAATGTATCACATTTTTTCGCCTGTGCTTTGTAATGCATCTGAACAAACATGTCACCATCTCAACTGAATGTATATTAGACGAGGTAAAATGTTTTGAAAAGGTTTCTGATCAGGAGGTCATGTGACCAGATTTTCCGTTTTAATGACTTCGGCAGGATCTAGTCTCTGATACATTCTCTTGTTATATCCAGTATTATTTTTTTCAGTTGTTCAATACTACGTATACCTTTATCGCTATACCAAGTTCATAAGACAAGACACAAAGTTAGACAATATTACCGAAACCCTGGATACAAATACGTTCGCGCATTAATTTATACCCGGGCAAATCATTTCTTAAATAGGAGCTTCCATTACGCTGAAACCTTTCGATGTCAAATACAGGAACGCGTTAAGTTTCGATTAATGCAATCTCACGCTCAAGTTAATGTAAGCATGTTTTGTAAACACTCTAGAGATGATAATATTGTTCTTCTAACTGACACAAGGTAATTTAGTTTCTTATTGATTAAACGAGTAACTGAAACTTATTCTTTAAGAAGGTAAATTGGTTTTCTCAGTTAGGAACACGTGTGTATGGTAGTGTGTTGTATAATTGCGGTATATGATGTTTTCATATGTTTATTGCGCGCTCGGCTATTTAAGTTGCGTGGTAACCTCACTTCCGATGGTAAATAGATGTATTTACTTTTATGTTGTAAGAATAGAAAATAGAATTTGGTCCGAGTCCTGTTTTTGCACAATGTGCTTTGGCCTTGTAATTCGCATATCAAGAAACTATCTTATCCTGATTGACTTCGCTTTACCTCGATCGCAAACCGACCATGAACTACATTAACCATTTAAAGTGGTACTAACGTCATGCAAACTATGGTTAGAAAATCCCATTAAACTGAGGTTATAAATCCACTAGAGTTTTGGTTTTTTCTAAAGACCCTCGATGAAGATTCAGAAAACACAATATTTGAACATGCTACTCGAAAGTATGGTTTGTCAATTGCTTAAATATTCTGTTTTATTAAGCGCAATGAGTGTAAGATTGTTTTGTATTTCAATTCATAATTTTGGTGTCCTTATAAATTGTCCTTCGAAATATAAATGGATATAGGTCATGATGAATTGCTGGTTTTGCATAAACACCGTCTATTTCATTGGTGTTCTTCACGACAGAGAAAATATAAAGCGAAATGTTTGATTTCAAGAGGTTATTTATATTGAAAGATACAAAAACTTAATACTCTTTAACAAGCCGAATTTTTTCATTTATTTGAGAATAATGATTGATTGATTGTTACAATACTTCCCTTCTTACACTTGATAAATTAATTTTATAGACATTTTTGTGACCTACTGTAATTATAAATGGGACTGAGAGAAGGGCTCAGTGGGACCAAGGCAATAACAAAACGTTCTACCTTCTTTTAGAAATTGAAATCGTTGTTAGAATGAGATTGAATGTGGAAAATATCGATTTTAATGATATACGAGCATCGTTTTCTTCATCTTAAATGCATATTGTTATTCATATGACAGAACAATTTTATACATAGAAGGTTTAATGATTGCATTTCAATATCACTGAGGAATTAATTACCTATTCCATGTTTCAAGTGACAAACGCTTTTGTGGGAATGCCATTTTCGGAACGAATGCTTTTGGCTGGTTTGAAGTTTGCATGAGCATTAGGTAGACAACTCTGGTACAGACGATTTACTTGGGCACATGAGTGATTACATGCCATGTAAAGAACCGGTGACAAAAAGGATAATAACACATATGGCAGATAATATGGCAGAGACTGCAGCGCTCAACAGAAGTTATGATATGAGCCCATGGAATTACGACAATATTACACGCAACTGACGTGAGTGTTTTCAGTGGAATTGACAGATGTCAAATGTTCAATCTCGCTAACATTACATCCCCAATATTGCCTTCACTGATATACGAGAATGGCCTTCTCAGATATACGGAAATGCTTTAAACAAACAAAAATTGCACACTCATCTGTTACGTGCGCTATTCCTGTTCATTATCCACAAAGACTGATGGGTGACGCATTAAAACAAACCAATACACAGCAAACATATTTAGCATTATTTCTACGATTTGAATAAGTGTCAGAACGTCGAGTCTATGATCTAATATATCACCTTCCGCAGATGTTTCTTAATTCTATTATGTCACTTGTCTTCGTGTTGAGTAGAATCAGTTCAATGGTATTATCGCACTTCATTCGATATCTAAATGATAAAACTATCGAGTACATTTGAACGCATTTTGTTTATTTTCTGGACTTGTCACACTAGACTAATACATTAGACATGGGGATCTAATGAAGATGCGATATCCTTGTACAAGTTTTAAAACTGATTTATACACTTTTGCCATACTCGCTTTAACATGTCACGTGTAATGAAAAGGATGCAGACAAGACAATAGTCTATCGACCAATGATATAATTATTTCCTTTCTCTGAACAATTTGCATTACAATTGTCTGTCTGGAGCGCTACTCTAACTACATTAATGCGGTGGTATAAAATCGCCTTGATGTTATTGTTTTGTAATATGGAGTCAATTGGTACTCGTCATGAAACGGTGTCATGCCAATATGTGTTGCTACAGATCAACATGAAGCAACAACGCAATTTGCAATGACAATTCAATGAGCAGTACTTATTTGGTTGTACCCCAGGTACAATTAGCAGCTCTAGTATGTGTAGAACATGCACATTCTCGTTGAGTTTGTGTTTGTTGTCAATACATTGGTTTAATTGTCAATCACGCACTATCTTACTGATTGCATGTCAAAAAGAGGGTATTAATTAGGCATTGTATGTAAAACATGAAATGTTTACGACTTACAGGTTACAACTCATGTTGCCATGATAACCATTACATTGTCTGACTTAAACCAATTTCAATTCATATAATGCACATTACATATCTTACTTAAACAAACGAGCAATTGTTTTATAATAGTTATACTACTATCAAAACTCCTTAACATTCTCAATTATTTTTCTTGGAACACTATAACTTGAAAACATTATTGTCATCTCAAGAGGAAATTATGAAAAACATGCATGCATTAACTTGAGCGTGAGAAAAATCAAAATTGAACGCGTTCCTACATTAGTTTCCTACATTTGGCATTGAAAGGTTTCAATGTAATGGAAGCTTGTGTTTACGTGTCCCGAAGACGTTCCATTAGAGGGGTCTTCTATCAAAAATCTTAATGGTTGTGCGAGTGCATTCGTACCTAAGATTAAAAGCAATGATGGTGTACATACATATTTAAATGTTTAGATTTCGATTTGGAGATCCCAAGGCATATTTAAGTACGCTGTGTTCCATACAATATCTAGCAACGTGTTACCTTACTTTTTGGATAATTCAGTAGTCATATAACCGACATTTGTCAGACTATAACAATGTGTAGATGATCGAATTCCCATTGCTACGTACGCAATTACATTTCTGTCATACAAACAAATGATATTATCGTATAGTGCCATGCTCAGAATTTAAATTTGTACAGGCAAGATAAACTTCCTGTGTGCCATATTGTTTTACAAGAACAGTACAGTTTGTATGTTTCACGCCATTAAAATGTATTACGTTACGTACGCATTTAAGAGTGAGCTCTTTAAATGAAACAACTCCATAAATTGTTCTGGGACCGAACTGAAATGCATGTTCTCGTCGTAATACAATTGCTAATATGAAATACAACGGTTACCACCCAATCACATAGTAGCATTTGTTTGATGAAATCGTAGTGTCTGTAACGAATATAATTTTGTTAAAACAGGCGTGTGTATTTTACATGATACGGAAATAACAGATATAATATCAAATCAGAGTACACGAAGACGTGTTTGGTAGAATGAACTGTTGCATAATCTGATTGAATGTACGTACTTGTGAAATGAGCTTTTTGAAGGTCAAATTGCATTTGTTTGTTTTTTCGGAATTAGCAAAAAAAATCCAAAATTGGAGAAGCCTAATTAATGCATTGATTTGATTTCTTGACTTTAAGGATATTTTCATTTTAATCTCTGGAAGTTTTGCAAACAGTGTTATATTTACTAGCAAAATATTACAACATATCATAATACATGGAATGGATGTGTAAACGCAACTGCTTATAATGTGAATAAGTATAGCTAAATAAGTATATCATTCCACTAGAATCAATTTAAAGGGATGAAAAATTTAATGTGAATGAATAATTTAGAGAAGGATTTTAAGACATTGCACAAGCACACAAACATACATGTATATCTCGTTATTGTTAACATAAGCTATTTATTTAAAATGAAAGTGTACTTTTAAACAGCTCTACAAAACTTTAAGTAGTTGGTACATGTGGAAACAAGGCGTTATTTGCGATTTAATGGTGCATTTTGTATTGCTTTGTGGTAATGGAAGATGTTACGAACGTCATCATTTTACGTTAGGTTAAGGTCACTTTTACGGCTCTCGAAATGACTACAATAGACAGTAAATGCTTTTTCTAAACGTAAAATAAACAAATGATTTATCAGCTGAAAGTCCTTATTTCACCCTATAAATATGTGTATGCAAAAACGTAAAATATAACAATAACAGGGATTAGTTTTATTTAGGAGTCCTCAACGCAATCCTTAGGGATTGAGATTTCAGTCTTCCTTACTAAAATCGAGATTTTGAATTTCAAGAAGCACCCGTCTTTCAATTATGATTAATTTGCTACTTTCTTCGGTCAGATTGAACTGTCCGTCTTATTATGGACCAACACATACAAACAATAATCGTCACGCGCTACTACAATAAGCACAGTCAATTTGATCTGAATCCCACATTTTGTGTATCAACAACCGTCGACCGGTCCTGACTAATGGACGAACGAAAATCAGACAAACTTGTATTAAAATGTAACTTTTACAGAATGTTTCCGAACACATTGACATTTCGCAATCGAGATGGCTCCCAGTTGTTATTGATGCTATTAAGGCCACCGATAGAATGACATGCAGCTATGTACGAGCTATGTGGCTTCAGACAACAAAACTCTAATTATGTTTACGACAGACACACCCGCTTACGTAACGTGTATACAATGACAGGATGCCAGAATGTGTTAATGAAGCACTGTAGCAAATCTCTGATGTGGACACATTGATATGGGGGCGTTCAGTGAAAATAAGAATAATCCGACTATTCACAACTTATGGTCAGTGTTATTTCTGAAAATAGCATTTGTGATAAGTTTGTCTTTAATATACCCATACCTAAGTTTCATGTTTACAAAGGTTTTACACAGATCTATTTTACAAGACAGAACTTAATTTTTAACAGTTTATTGAGATCTATAAAGTTATATTTCGTACTTACTTATCAGTAAATGTTTTTCGCTTTAATTTGAGTTGACACAATTCGATGCAATAAGTGATTAATTGTCTAAAATAAATGCGCATGTGGTATATCCATCTGGTAAACATTTGTTTTACATAATGTAATGTAATAATATAAATTCTTTTATACTAAAAAGGATAAGCTTCAATTACAAGTAATTTTGTTTGAAATAATAGTCAGATAACTAGTATACATGTATAAACGTATAACATTCACCACTTATGGTCTGTTTATACGAGTTATAAACATTTTATAACAAATTATACTTTTAAAGACTCGTTACTTTACATTCTGTATAAATTACTGTGTTTATAATTCAATTGTATATATCTGATGCTGACCATTACAACTCTTGTTTAAAATACGTTGCGCAAAACAAGAGCCAACGATATAACAACCTCTCGTCTTCCTGTCTCAAATACTAAAGTAGTAAAAGGAGGAATGCTCATACTATCAAATGACGTTACAATTTAACCGCCGATATTTCATTCACGGTATGGATTTCTATATTACAACTAGCAGAACGATGTTTGTACTAGGCAGTTAAACGTTGCTGATTGAAAGTTGGTCCAAATATTATGTTCTCATAGATTTTTAAATAATATTGTTAATCCCCAATGTAATTACTTACATATTCGCCAGCGACTGAAACTGATAACCCATAGTTCGACGTACATCTTATTTATTTTAGACTAACCAGAACCAATAGCAGCGAACCATAAAAATTTGTATTTGTGCATTTGTTAACCATTTACATTGGCGTCAGATTGCTACTTGTTTGTTGATGAAGTGTTGATATTACACTATCAAATGCATGACACATTACTTCAAAGCATTGACATTGGTTTAGGTTATACGCATGGTTTCATCAATAATTTTTTAAAAATAATACAAGATAAGAGAAATATTGTTTTAGATAATTGAGGTTTTGATTAAATCCAATGTTGTTTTGATTCAATTTATTTTCTAAGAGGTGGAGACCGAATACAATACAACCCTTTGTGCTGGCTTCTCTCTTTCAGAATTAGCAATGCTGTTCACAATGTAATACTACTCCCACGAGAAACAAATTAACGCATTGATTTTATTTTATTCAAGTTCTCTTTCTGACGAACTTAACGGTGCTATGTTGTGGTTAAAATTTCCGCACCGCTACTAAACAGTAATTTTTCTTAATGTATGTTCTCGAATAATTTGTTTATGAACTTTATTTTCCCGTGAAATGTCCCAAATAAAAAGATGGTCGCTAAATCCGATGCAATGATATACCGAACGGGTACTACTATAGCTCACTTTTGAGACTCATATTACGTCATAAACCATTGTACACATGTAGCACGTTGATGATTTTTCAGGAGAAATATAGGTCCGTTTTGAATTCGGCAATGCAACAAGCATTGTCATCTTCGTTAAATTCGCTAAGGAATTTCTTGTATTTTAGACAGATTTTGCAACGATGATAGTATTTTATGTTAACGTTATAGCCAGGATGGATAAATGTGATATTTTCCATGATATATCAGGTAACAAAGGCAAACAAACATCGTAATCAATGTTTAGCTCTTGTCTGTCACAACAGCAGGATTTAATAAACACATTTCAGGGCTGATGGGATAGTCTTGAAATTACTTTGAAAGTTAGATGTAGATCTAGTCAGATCAGATGTAATGAACATTGGACCTAAGGTGCACGTTGTTATGTGCACATATGCGCATCAAGACTTCATTGAATCGATCGTTATGTTCCAGGACCGAATTTATACAGTCAGGTCACCTAGTTATCTAACAAGACATAATGTTAGGCTTTTAAAACCGAAGCGGTTAATTTATATCAGTGTATATATACCTAGTAATTTAACAACACTGTTTCGACCTAATAGAAAGACCACTGACCATATATGTTGGTGTTTCTCAAATTTGGTGCCGTTGCATACTTATTTATTTTGCCACAAACAAGTGACATCTCTAAACGAAACAGATCTACACGAACAACATAATTGGTACCAAGGTCAAGGACGAATTACATACATCATGTCAAACAGAGCATGTAATCCGGATCTTGTAGTTGATCCTTTTGACTTCTACTGCTCGAGTACAAGGTTTTACACGTTTAATTAATCTTTCAGATCGTAAGCCCATTTATCATGCAAAGAAATGCACTCACTTAACTGCGAAACAACACCAAATGAAGCAGTAATGTTATTAAGTGTCTTTAAATACCATTTCGGTTTCTAAACGTGTAACGCAAAGTTCGAGTTTTCACGAGGTACAAATGTAATCTTAATTTAATATTTACATTTGGCGGAAAGAACATTCAGAAGAACGTATTGTATTTGTATGCTTTTCTCGAAATTAGCGAACATTCCAAAACTGGAATAACCTAATAGGACAAAAGTATATATTAAGTCCATATGTAATAATTTGTACATAAAAGTAAACCAGATACGTTACATATCACGATGGATACGTTAAAGCATACGTTAAAAAGCGAATGTTTGAACCATGAGGGCAAACCGCACATTTACATTAACCACATCGCCATGAGCTAGTCTGTGTTTGAAGGACCATTCACGTTAACACTCCTGTTTTTTTTCTCAATACTACGAGGATCATAAATTTGAAGACTGGGTTCATCATTTAAATACATCTTTCTACAGAAATAAACACATAACAATAAACACTAAACTACCGCTTTCGTACACAAGTGCAGACAATATGGCACGAAACAACTCACTCTGGAAAAAAACATAACTAAATACAAAACATAAACTACCTACTCACGACCGTCACACAGTGCTTTTTTGTTCTGACGTCAGCTATATTGTTGATGTTTTGGTATTTCTTAAATGGTAAACCCGTAATGATATTATGACATTTATATAGAATTAAATATTTAAAGTAAATTTGATATGATTAAATATATCTACCATCATATTTTATATTGTCCACGTTAAGGGTTTAAGTTAGAGATAATGGTGGCATGATGAGATAAAACAACTCGGACATTTCTACTGACGATAAGTGAAACATTTCTACATTTGCTTTTCTGCCAATTCATGTATCGTTTTTAATACCATGATGCTCTTCAGGAATTTGCCTTTGCTAATTAAACGCAGGTCCGCTGAATTATGTATGTTCTCCTTTTGCTCCCATTAGCAGCTTCTATGTGTCTGTTCTGTATTCCCAAAACCAGCGTATAATATACACATGTACGTATGATTACCACATGTTGTAAAAAATGAGTTTTTGAATAAATATTGTTTAAACTAATATACAGAAATCATTTTTATGCCCCCGTATCGATAGATCGGGAGGCATATAGTGATTCACCTGTCCGTTCGTCCGTCCGTCCGTTCGTCCGTTCGTCCGTCCGGCCTGGTTAACCCAAATTGACCGTTTCTTCTAGCATCAATATGGCTTGCTACAAAGCTTTCAAACTTGCATGGATGTTGTATATCCACACGCCTGTATCACCTGACTCCATTTTGACCTTCACCTTGACCTAATTTTGGACTTAGACTTATTGAAATGGCTCTTACTGGGGGCATAAGCGTTTATTGAACGCAGTCTTGTTTCTTTATTTAACTCAAACATTGTTTGTTAAATTGAGCAAAAAGAGTTTCGATTAGTATAATTTAAATTATGACTGTCTTGTTTTTTAATTAATTATAAAAGTTGCCTTATTAATGTTTCGTACATATGCTAGATAGAATGAGTTGTTGTTTTTACAGCAACTCCGTCCACTTTATTAATGATCTTTGCCACAGTAAAATGTACAGAATGGCATCACATTCATTTTTAGGTGATTAATATTGGAATATAAAAACACTACACGCCCAATCACTGGCTGTATTGCTCCATTCACTGGGAATAATGGTTGATTGATTGTTAAAATACTTCTTTTCTTACGCAAAACCAATGTACCAATATGTATCCTTGATAAACTAGAACACGTTTCCATTTATCTAACGCAATTTGTGTGATCTATCGTAATTATAAAATTTGACATTTAATGTTACAGAGAAACGACATAGAACAAACTAGCTAAATATATCACAATATGCAAACATGCCACAGGTACATAGTATAATTAATGGTTAAATAATAATTTTCTTAACAAACTGTCAGGAAAAATGTACGTACTGATTGAAAGAGGACATAATCGATTTAAAATGGTCTACCACGCGTATCGTTTTCTGCGCCTTAAATGAAATTGTTATACATATGAAAGTACAATTTGATACACAGACATTTTAAGAATACATTTCAAAATAACTGGGAAATCAATTATCTGTTTCGATGTTATAGTTTTATACTTCAAGAAATGTTTGATAGAATTTTCTGGAAATGGAGCATACATTCATGCAGGAAATAATATTGATTCATTTCAGCAAATATAACAAAAAAACTAAGCAAAAAGAGGACGACATATTTTTGAAGGTGGCATCAACACTAGGTTGATCGATAATTCAGCAACATGCGTTTTACTGGGACACAACAGTGAATACAGAACACGAAAAAACACTTGACAAAAAGAACAAAACCAAATCTGACAGGCAAAGTGTTACTCGGCAGAATATTTGACATGATCTCATGAAATGACGGTGAAATTAACTGACATCGACAACTCCATTGAAATGGACAGATGTAAAATGTTCATTCTAGCTTAAATTGAACCCCGATCATTTTTCTTCCCCAAAATGCAAAAACGTGATCAGAAAAAACAGAGCACAATCATTTGTTACGTGCGTGACTTCAGGATATATCTCACAAACACAGATGGATGACGAACGCAACAAAACAAAATACAGTAAACATGCTTAGTTTATAGTATTCCTCCGATTGACATAACTGTCATTGCTGTCCGGTATGTGATCTTTTTTATCACGCTTCTCTAATACGTTCGTTTTAAGAAGAAATCAGTTCAATGGCCGTTCTGCACTTCATATTAAGTCATGTGGTTTAATGAAACCATTCAGTGTGATTCACTGTGTACATAACACACAATTTAAACTACCGACACTATTCCACTTCCCTAAGCATTACGTAGTTCAAGATACTGGGAGAATGTTGACACACTTTCCCAAACACCAGACATAGGATTGGATATTAAGTAATACTTTTATAATTAGTTTAGTTTAGCCCGCATAAGATATATCGAATCCAGGGGACACATTTTTCAAATAAATGGCGTTTTCTATCACAATACGATTTACCATTAGTTGTCAATTACTTGAATCGGTTCATCACAGTGGTAGCCATGCTGTTTTGTCATCAAGTAATTGACAGCTAATGATAAATACGTTTTTCGTAATCAGTCCGATACAGACTTTAATACATATTTACTTGCCAGCGTAAAAATATGATAGAAAGAACATGTCCATACTACAATAACGTAGTGAATTGCGATATTTGATTACATGGGGCCAATGAGCTGCACATCTATTATATGGTCGTAAACCGGTATGATGTAATATGTTTTACATTCCACATTGGGAGCAGCACACCAGGTTCATTGCGGAAGCTAATACAACAGTCTGATGTCATTGAACTGTTAATCTGTCGATGCTCGCAGGCCTGTTATTATGTTTAAATACCGTAACGTTTCACACTGTAATGCGTGTAATACGATGCATTCCGTATAAAGTACGCTTTGATCAATCAGCGTCTGAAAAGATACAGTACTGGTTCAGTAATTCAAGGTTCGGTGGTTGACCACAAACTTGGCAGATAAATGTAATAAGATATGTATGAGACTTGACTGAAGTTATATTAAGTCAAAGATCGGCCAAACCAATATAACGTAAATACAATTATATAAGTATATATTATAAGAAGACAATAACCAACTATAATTGATTGTTGTCTGGCTCTGAGAGATAAATCAGCTTTGTGCATTACAATGTACCTCTATTTAGATAGACACATTACTGTTAAGTGAGATAAGAGTAAGGATGTGGCCTGCAACTTTATGTCATAGTATTAATATTATGATCCATGAAATTTCAATTCAACTACCGGAAATAAGTTGCATCAGAATATGAAAATGCTGATAAAGAGAAATAACCACCAATACCTTAGAAATATACAAACCACTCACATTGAAACAATAAGTGTTTAGCATGTTGTGCTTTAAACCGATCTATAAAGTTGGCTATTTTAATAAAACTGTTTGGTGTTAATGCAGAAGTTAAGTCAATTCGACTTAATAAGAAATTAATTACACAATTTAGAAGTAGAAATTTACCGTGCTGACTTTATTACTGTAAAATCATTTAATTTCGTTGGGACAAAATTTCGTGGTTTGGTAAAAAAGACAATTTCGTTGGGATTTGAATTCATGGATTTTGCCTTTCATGTAATAAAACAAGGGTCAAAATCAATGTTCGTTGGGATAAAAGTTCGTTGTTGAGATGAACCACGAAATCCACGAAATTTAATCCCCCACGATAATTAATGATTTTACAGTATGTCGCAATGTTAGGACCAACTCGATAGAATCAATGTTCAATAACTCAATGATATCAATATTATAAACATATCATGTTTGTAGTTTGACTATAGACCAAATGTTTCTAAGCTTACACACTATCCGTAATATGATCAATTTTAATGTAGATAAATTATATCAAACTACTTTATTTACAACTTTCTCTTGCACTATATCCGGAACACGACATAGTTAAAATAAATTTTCTCAGCAATTGATGGATGGCAGAATGGCGGGTAAGCTGTATTTTATAAATGGATATCGGTACATATCTATACATAATGAATTTCTGATTTTGCATAACTTAATTTCAATAATATTCTTTACAACATAAAACTATATTGAAATAAAGGTTGTGTCTAAGGTGATTTATAATCAAATATACAAAAACGATATACCTTTTCTAATGCCGATTTGTGTGGATAACTGATTGATTGATTGATTGTTACAATATCTTCTTTCTGAAACAAAACAATGTACCAATCTTTATCCTTTGTATCAATCTGAACGTATTTTTTTTCTTGCCCTTCGTGTGTGACCAACTGTAATTATAACTGTTATAGGAAATGTCATCGATACGCGCATGTTCAAAGGTTTAGAACTTCGTACTAAACTCGTTACTACTTTCGAAACCAAAGAACAATACTTTTTTAATATATATACATGTAAAACAAGCTTAAAAGCATCAGATATGTTTTAGGTTTCACTGATTGTGCATATCCCAAATTCAAATTCTAGTCATAGCTTTAAACACACCGGTTGCACATTACCATCAAAACTAACAAACATTCCGGAGATAAATAGTTTAATTTATGGTTCAATGATTTTGTCTCAACATAACAGACTATAGAAATTAAGAGGCTATGCAGTATTGTCTGAAGAAAAGCACATAATGAATACGTCCTTAGCACGAGATTGAATGTGAATCGATTTAAAATGATGTATGAGTATCGTTATCTGCGTCATCAATGACATGGTTATTTATATGACAAAGCAATGTTATACATAAATGTTTTTATGATTAAATTTCAAGATGACTGAGAAACCAATAAGGATGTTGGAGTTTCATACTTAAAGCAATCTTTGATAGGACTTTGTAGAAATGCAGTTTTATCATTTTTTTTCAAATGACATAGAAACGTTCGTCTCGTCGATGAGCTTATTTGACTTTATTGCGAGTGGTTGCATATATTCATGCAGGGAATAATATTAGTTCCTTACGACAAATATAAGTTGGAAAACTCAGTATTCACACCATCAGAATGCGTCTTCAATTAAAAAAGGATGTCATATAGTTTGAAGATTGCATCAACATTATATCGGTAATTCAGCAACTGGCGTTTTTCTGGGACATAACAGTGTACAAAGGACAAGAAAAACACATGAAAAAAGCAGAAAAAATCTTACAGGCAATGCAATACTCGGTAGAAAACTTGACATGAGCTCATGAAATTACAGCGAAATTAGCTGGCTCCGACAACTCTATTGAAATGGGCAGATGTAAAATGTTCATTCTGGCTAAAATGGAAACCCGATCATTGCCCTTCACCAAAATGCAAAGACGTGATCAGAAAAAAACTAGAGCACAATCATTTGTTACGTGCGTGACTTCAGGATTTATCCCACAAAGTCGGATGACTGACGTACAAAACAAACCAAACTACAGTAAACATGCTTTACAGTATTCCTCCGATTGACATTACTGTCATTGCTGTCAGGTCGGTGAACTTTTTGATCACGCTTCTCTAATACGTTCGTTTTGAAAAGAAATCAGTTCAATGAATGTTCTGCACTTTATATTAAGTCATGTGGTTTAATGACACCATTCAGTGTTATTCACTGTGTACATAACATACAATTTAAAATACCGACAATATTCCACTTCTCTAAGCTTTACGTGGTTCAAGATACTGGAATGATGTTGACACACTTTCCCAAACACCAAAATAGGACGTGGTATCAAGTAATACTTTTTTAAGTAGTTTATTTTAGCCCGCACAAGATATATCGAATTCAGGGGACACCTTTCCATATAAATTATATCACAATCCGATTTACCATTAGCTGTCAATTACTTGAATCGTTTCATCCCAGTGGTAGACATGCTATTTTTTCATCAAGTAATTGACAACTAATGGTAAATATGATTGTAATAGAAAGCGTATGCACTTAAGTCGAGTGCTAAAATGTCAGAAAACTGAGCCTTAGTAAAATGATTATAATCTTGCATTGAACCTTCTTTTTTATGAAATCCGTTCGAAACAGACTTTGATAGTTCTTTGTTCAGTAGCGTAAATTGATGGTTGATAGAAATGTTCATATTACAATTACGTAGTGAATTACGATGCTGGATTGTTTGAGGCCAATGTACAGCACAACTGCTTTATGGTCGTACACTGGTATGATGAAATATGTTTACATCATATGTAAGGAGCAACGTATGCTTAACAGCACCCTTCCAAAACATTATAATTATGGCTAAATGTGATGCAGTTTCATTGCTGAAGCTAATACAACTGTCTCGTGTCATTGAACTGTAACTATGTTGCAGTTCTGAGAAATGTTATTATGTTTAAATACGTCTCACCCTGTAATGCGTGTAATACGATAATTTACATTTCGTACAAAGTACGCTTTGATCAATCAGCGTCTGAAAAGATACAATACTGGTAATTCGAGGTACAGTGGTTGACCACAAACTTGGCAGACGGAAGTTATGAGATACGTATGAGACTTGACTGAATTAAATTAAGTCTAATATCGGTCAAAGCATTACAGTATCAATACAATTATATTAAAAAGACAAAAAGAACTAACGATAATTAATTTTTGTCTGTCTGTGAGAGATAAATCATCTTTGTGCATTACCTCCATCAAGATAGACACATTACTGTTTTAGGAGAGTAGAGTAATGCAGTGGGCTGCACTTATTATCATTGTTAGGGATAACAATGTAATTTCCATTCAACTTCCAGAAATAAGTTCAATCAGTATCAGAAAATGTTGATAAAGAGAGATAAACACCAAGACCTTAGAAATATACAAACCACTCACATTGAAACAATTAGTGTTTAGCATGTTGTGCTTTACACAGATCTGTTAGGTGGGCTGCTAACTGTTCGGTGTTAATTCAGAAGTTATGTCAATTCGATTTAATTAAGCAATTAATTAAATGTGGTTACCCATACCCTCGTCTATAGATGCGTCATCAGCAACTATATTAGAGCAACAGGATCAATGTTCAATGACTCAATAATATCAATGTTGTATATCTTGTTCGTGTTGTTTGACTGTAGAACAAATGTGTCTAAACTTAGTGTCAGTATCCTGATATATCTAATGGAGATAAATGATATCCAACTATTTTATTCACAACTTTCTCTTACACTATATCCTGAACACCACGACATGCAAAATTAATTGCCTCAGAAATTGATGGATTACAGAATGGCGCCACTTAGCAAACTTTTATCTTTATAAGATGTTATAGAGAATTTTTGTATAAAATAACATTTCGTCTTGATAGTGTTAAAGAAATGGTTCGCAAATTCCTGAATATTATCCGAATATGCCTGGTGATAACCTACCTTCCCTAACCATCTTCTATAAATGCGTCATCAGCATGAGTAATAAGTACATGTAATTACGTGTATCAGGATATATTATGGAAAGATACCCACAAATAGTTTTTAAGGGCATGTATAACATATTGTTAACCATAAATGACAATCAGAGTGTGATACAAGTAAAAACGTACATGGTGTGTTAAAACCAATAAATCTGTTTGCGAAGTTGTTTACAATGTGAAGTCATTTGAACGGTAAAAACAATTCGCTGCTTTTCAAGAGCGCAGTGTAATAATTTGAAAACAATATCGTCATCTCTAGAGCGCTGCAAAACAAGCTTGCATTACCTTGGCCGTGAGATTGCATTAATCGAAACGGAACGCGTTCCTACATTTGGGATATGAAATGTTTCAATATAATGGAAGCTCATGTTTACTGGTTTAAAAGACATTGTATCCTTGGGAGTTTAGCTACTTTTTAAATGATGTTCGAGTACTTTTGTATCTAATTTGAAAGACTTTAGTAGAATTTAGAAACGTTTATAACAATCGTTGCGAACTCTTATCGTGTTCTACGAAATGTCATAATTTCATCATTTCATTTCATTTAACAGCCTAATGTTAACGTTAGAATGGATATGAAACATTCATTAAGTTAACATGATCGAAACGGTATCTACATGAACAATGATAAGGAGGGGAGATGTTTCTTGTCAGTACTGCGTTTTAATCAGGAATAACAATTATATTGTTTCCAATACATGGAAATCGGGCATTTTAATTTTAGCATAAAATAACATTGATTTGATTACATCCTGTCTTACACATCAAATGACGAGTAACAAAACTCCTCGTAAAAACCATAAACTATCAATCCATAATACCATACCAGGCGACATCCAGAACGGTATATTACACGCATTTCCATATCCCGTGTAAATTCAGCGTGGTCAATGTCAAATTATAATAAATCAGTGCAATTTGATCAGAGAAATTATCTGTGTCTGAAAAGGAACTAACACTTATTTTGTGCTAAGAAAAAAGCAAATCATTGTCAGTTGATATTTGCTTTCATAGAATGTAGAACATGTATGTCTATATTCATGCTTTAAACAATGAGCAGTATTTCTGATTAAACACGACACAGTACGAGTTTTTCTGCATTTACGCATTCTCATGAATCAGTGTATAGTCCAGTCCCTAGACTATACGGATGAAAAACACGCTTATTGAACGAGAATGCATTTACGTTGTGAAATATTATTTCACATTTTGGTATCAGCAATTTCAAACAATTTATTCTACATCGGCGAACAGTCTAATATATCAGTACTATAACAGTTTGGCAAAACGCAACAGTCAAATACTATGTAAGTTTATTTTCTTAAACATTTCAAAAACGCAAAATTCTATCAACTAAGATACCCTAAAATTCTTCCTGAATATATATAGAACCAATCAAATAACTATTCAACTAACGACTGCAAATGAAAATACATTTCAATATGGAGCAATGCAATCATATAATACTGCATCAGTATATTTAGCTGAAGATTTTGGGCTAGGTCAAACTTTATATTCATCAACATAGCAAAAAATTCCGTTTCAAATTCTTTCTCATCGTAAACCTATTCATAATGCAAACATGCAATTTGCACTGAACCAAATTGTAACATTAAATGAAGCCTTACAATAACGAGTTCTTGCTTTCAAAAATATTCCGTTTTTACACTTATGTCGGCTTCAACAAATGCGAAGTTATGCATTTTTCGAGAAGTATCAATATAATGGAATTTAATATACACATCGTTTTCTCGTCGTTAGCTTTTATGGAAACTGCAAATGTATCAAAACGAGTAGCTAACATGTAATTGGTGCATCAATTTGACTTGTTTTGACATGCGCTCCGTTCCGATTATTGAAAAAAGTTAGCAAGAAAACGGAGAACATCGATTTAGAGCTCTGCTGTGCGATTTCAAACCTCTTAAAAATTGTTTTTGAAAAAAAATATTAAGGGTAACGCAGAAAACAAAATGCAAAATTATATTGGTGTTTGATGATGTCACACTATGGGAGTTTTAACGTACTAAAAATCCAGGTTCGTACATGTTTGTGAACGTCTATCATTTTCGGGGTAAAAATACAAAATTTACAAAATATAAAAACTTATAATGATGTTTTGGAATCCATAACCTACATCATTAATATTTATAAACATTTTATTGGATCAAAATCGACTATGAAACATATGTTATAATTTACAGTTGACGATATAAAAAAACTGGTATAATGTCAGTTTATTGTACATACCCTTCTTTCGTTATTCTGGGGACAATGTTCTCACAGCACATCATAAGGAAACATACACAGATATGCTCGCCATTTTGCATTATTCATTATAAAAGATATCCTGTAGTACTTGAAATAAATCATTTAGACTGATATTTATCTTACATTCTGCTAAAACTTGACGACTCAATTCGTTTGAAAGGTGGTCTACGTTCATAGATTGTTTATATATTTTATATTTGAGGTCTTCATGATCAGTAATTGTCTTCTTCCCTCATATTTCACAGTGATATATCACACAAAGCCTTTATCTTTGTCCCAATGTTGTCTTATCATATATCGTCTGAATCTAGCTGAAGGGGACTTTGTTTTACAGTGAATACTGACGGACTTTTAGACTTATCATTTATCGCAAATACTGAGGAAGATCGGATAGAGAATATAACCTCACGCAAACACCATCTCCCTACATTTGTCTAAGCTTCTGTAAAGACTGAATACGCTTCAATCTTTCCATGGCTTACGTATGCGTCATCTGCAATTGGTTATTGCTAAAACTATGCAAAAAGTATATCCTTTGAAATAGTCTTCAACCTTTTTTATTGCTATATAAAGTTAGTAAGAAAAGAAAGCACGCTTGAAATGCTACATAATAAGTATCCAGAAATAATTTCAATGAAATTGAATGTGTTCGCAAATCCATTTGAAGGTTGGTAACACTTATTTAAGACCGCACTTGAACTTAATACAATGTTTGTTAAATTGTCTCAAACGTAATATTTTTGTTAGAAGAAGAGCAAAATTAAGACGTCCTTGTATTGTAACTTTTTGTCGAGATTTTCTTATAATGTTTCACTTATAATTTATAAAAAGATGTCGGTCGTGCATATCTATACTGAATAAATCGTTGAATTTGTACCAACTTGATTCCAATAAAGTAATGTTCTTTACGACAGAAACACATGTTGAAATATCGGTTTTGTTTAAAAGTTGGTTTATATTGAAGTATGTAAAAACTATATCTGTAATGCTGATTTGCTGCGTTTCTTGGGTAAATGATTGGTTGATTGTCCAATCTGTATCCTTTGTATCAATTTGAACCTGCTTCCTATTTCTAGCCCTTCGTGTGCGATCAACTGCAATTATAATTGCTTTATGAAATGGCATCGATGCGCGCTTGCTTAAAGGTTTCTTTCGAAGCCAAAGAACAAACGATGACTATGCTTTTAGAACTGTAGACCTACTCGATGGTCTGAGCCAACGTTAGTATACATTCTTTTGAAAGATATACATGTCAAACAAAATTCAAAAGTATTAGATATGTTTAGGTTACACTGAGTGTGTTTATCCCTAATCCTAGTTACAGCTTTATAATATAATAAATTGTTGCACATTATAATCAAAACTAGCAAACATGCCGGATGTAAATAGTATAATTAATGGTTCAAATATTGTTTTCTCAATATAACGTATTACTGTTTAGAGAAATGTACATACTGAATATGTCGTTAGCATGAGATTGAATGTGAACATAATCGATTAATATTATCTACAAGTATCGTTTTCTGCGTCTTTAATGAAATTGATGTTTATATGACAGAGCAATCTTATACATAAAAGTTTTTATGATTACATTTCAATATGACTGAGAAATCTATTAGCTATTACCATGTTGGAGTTTCATACTTGATATGATTTTATAGAAATGCAGATTTATCATTTTTTCAAATCACACAGAACCGTTCGCCTGGTCGATGAGCTTGATTTTACTTTATTATGAGTGGTTGCAAATATTCATGCGCGAAATAATATTAACTAGAAAAACTCAGTATTCACACCATTAAAATTTGTCTTAAATTGAGGACTTCATTGTTGTGAAGTTTGCAACAACATTGAAACGGCAGTTCACCAACTGAAGTTTTACTGGGATACAACAGTGAATACAGAGCAAGAAAAAAAGATTATGACAAAAAGAGCAAAAACAACTCTGACAAGCAAGTACTCGGCGGGATAATTGACATGGGTTCATTGAATTACGGTGAAATTAGGAGACATCGACAACTCCTTTGAAATAGACGGATGTAAAGTGTTCATTCTAGCTTAAAGTTGAATCCAAATATTGCCCTTCTCGGATATAATATGCAAAGACGTTTCTTGAACAAACAACCAGTTCGCAATCACCTACGGTGTGCATTACTCCATATTTCACAAAATCTGATGGATGACGTAAACATCAAACGACTTAAATGCAAACATGCTTTATATTATTCATCCGATTCACATAGCTGTCAAGGTTGTTGAGTATGTTATATTTTTATCACCCTCCTCAAATGTTTCTTTATTCTAATACGTCCTTTGTTTGTTTCGAGAGGAAATCAGTACAATGGCCACACTGTCCGTCATTTTATGTCAAGAGGTTAAAATAGAACATTTAGTACTAAGAGGTTTTGTTACTCACTTTGACTGAATAACATGCAATGCAAAAGACTAAAGTTGAATCAATTGGGATTTCAGGTCAGCTTCTCCTGTGGTATAGTGACTATCTCTCTGGAAGAAGGCAAAGGGTCGTTCTTTGTGGTTTCTCTTCTGAAATTGTATCTATAACTGCTGGTGTTCCACAAGGTTCAATTGCGAAGTTGTTTACAATTTGAAGCCATTTGAACGGTAAAAACAACTCGCTGCTTCTAAAGAGCACAGTGTACTAACTTGAAAACAATATTGTCATCTCTAGAGTGTTTGGAAAACATGATTGCATTAACTTGAGCGTGAGATTGCATTAATCGAAAATGAAAACATTCCTACATTTGGGATAGAAAGATTTCAATGTAATGGAAGTTCGTGTTTACGGGTGTCGAAGTTGTTATAAATGATATGCGTGGTACTTTTTATCTAATTTGAAAGCATTGTACCAGAATCTTACCGTGTTTAATACAATATTTGCAATCTTTTGTCGTTTCCTACGAAATGACCTCATTGCATCATTTTAATGATAAACATACAAGTCATGTATATTTAACAGCCAAATATGTACGTTGAAATGGATGTAACATTGTAATTGAGTATACATGATAGGAAATATATCGATATCAAATGCGATAAGGAGGGACGATGTTCTGTTTTCAGTAATAACACTTATTAATGACAAATATTAGTGATCCAATGGTTAAATGTCTGAAACTCAATGGACAAATGAACTAAACAACAACGATATCACAGGTTTACAGTTATACTTTCTGTGCAACTACAGATACAAAATTACGTGATTTTCAAAACAAATACTAAAAACGTGTAATTGCTACAAACAAACTCCTATTAAAATGTCGTATGGTACAATCAAGCATGTGTTATTTCTGTAATTGTTATGTGGAAAGTATTGAATACTTGTTTTGGTCGAGTATTCACTCACAGGATATGTGGAATAGGTAATCTCGATATTTAAGGGGAAATGCTATCGATATTACGTTTGACTATTCCATAGTAAGTTTAGGAACTTGAGTTAAACTAACACTCTATAATTTGATCAATTACGAGGGTATATACAAAAGTAATGTCACTCCTCTCGTGGTTTATTTGTCTATAGGCCGATATGCATAAAAACGATATCAAAATGTGCAGAAGTTCAATTCTGATTAATATACAACGTGCTTCATTATTCGATTATCACAATTTGATTATATGTACATTTAAAATACATCTATGACGTCATATCGCCGCACACGAAAATTACGATTTTTTCATAATCTTACCGATTTTCTTTTATGTGTTTTTATAAAAAAATAATTCTCGAAAGCAGACGATACTTTCGTGACGTGATGAAACAAATGTTTTGTGTCTGCTGCTAAAAGTTCATTGACGTCAATCTATTTTGAAACTCGCAATATACTTTCAACAAACTAATTACTTAGTAAAACACGGCAGATTTGTGACAAAATGTCGCTGCGCGTATTAATGCACTTTCCTATAAGTTATGAAAGACCCCTACTGAAACTTATCGTAACACACGAGGCAAACGTTGTCTCGTTTGCATGTAGTGTAAGCTTTTAAGGGACATATATAACCAAATCATTATCAACATAGAGTATTATGAACGGTTTTTAGTAGATCCGAAAAGAACACTCTAGAGTATTTTAACGCCGTATTTTCAACTCGATGTTCAAAATTACGATCCTTACGTGGTTAGTTAAAATCTTAGCTTTGAGACTATCTAGAGGACACTTAAAAATAATTCGAATTCGCAGAGAGTAAGTGTCTGGTGGGTTGCACATTTTTAAAAATCGTGGAAATGACTTCATGATTTGTGAGTCGTTAGAAATCACCAAACATAAACGATTGCCGGGTGAGTAGGCGTCAGCAAGTAACGTCGTTATGACGTCGGTGACGTCGGATTGCGGCGATGTTCGTAAGTACGCCTCATATAAATGTTCATATCTCAAGAACTATCTTTTGCAATGTTGCAAAATTTGGTCATCATGTTCCAAATAAACTGAAGTAACGGTGTGAAAAATTGCGTAGTTTTACTGACATTATGCACGATTTTGTAGCATCAGTGACATTACTTTTGGATATACCCACGTACATTATTATATTAATGAAATATTTTACGGTTTGAACACTTAGCCTTGAAAAATGACAAAATGGATTTTTTTGTAAATAAATATGGAGTGTTGAATTATAAAGACCAGAGTTCATTGTTTGATTTTTGTCTTTTTTCTACCTCTTTTCGGTTAACTAAATAACCGTAATTGTAAAGTTGGGATAACGAGTATTGAGAGATTTCATAAATATATTAAGAGTTTTTGTGAAATGCGTACAATTATATGATAATTTATTTTGCATGATATGTGTATATAATCTCTCCGTTTGACTGGTTTGTTTATATTTAATAATAAAAACCCAAACAATTAAATTGTTTCCAATATATGGCATTTGGTCATTTACAATTCAGCAGAAAATAACATTGACATGATTTCATCCTGCCTTACACGTCTTCAAATGACGAATCAACAGCATCCTAGTAAGAAAATGTCGACCCTAAATCCACCGTTCTATACCAGTCTGCCTCGACACTCGCTACTGTGGAAGCATTTCGATACTCCATGTTCTCCAGTCAAACACCGCAAGCGGACGTAGACTGTGTGTTAATGCAGAATGTAAATCTGAAATGGAATCATTGTTGTAAAGATAGATTAAAGCAGTGCAATTTGATCTACGTAATTATCTGTGTCTGGAAAGGAAATACGTAATTTACCCACCGGTCTGACCGTACTGACGTTATGTAATAGTTGTGTGATAGTATACAGTTATTGTTCGTTCACTATAAAATATTGGTATTCAAACTCATTGTCGTTGTTAAGTCAATTGCAATCGCAGAAATTTACATCAAAGTTCTTTGTTTTGTCGCAAGGACCTGCTAACCCTACATCAAATCACCTATACGAATCTTCACATGTCTGTATTACATGCAGTGTATGTCAAGCGGCATTGGCATTATTAACGCACATATAGATATTTAATTATTGATCTAAATGTATGCTATTGTGTGTGTCTGAGGAGAAAACAAGATGTGGTTTATAGTGTTCTTAAATAATGCGACCATAAGACATATAATAATGGTTGATGAGTATGTCCAGCTGAGACATATGTTACAGGTTACATATGTCAAGGTTACAATAGTAGCACTGTTTTCGAAGATTTTATGCAATTTTTATTTCTTGAACTGGTCTTAGTGACATCAGTGTATGTTGTCGTCAATCAGGTAAATAAATTGAGGAGCAATACCCATTTTACTTGATTTGCTAAATGAATCATTTATACCGGACTTAGTGGTAAACTGTGCATTAGCTGTTTTTCATGACTTTTTTATATGTTTAGTATATGGAGAGGTATGTAATAAACGTTGATTCAAAATAGAAACATCATAGCCTTAATTTCGCATGAAGACGCTAATTTGCATTGTACAATGGGAATTACTGTAAGCTATACAATCGGGGCACCTCTGACAATTCTAAGACGAATCCTCACGGAAAGACCCGAGTAGTTACGATCGTAAGCTATACTTACTTTCGACCATGGTTGGGCATATGGCCGTCACCACTGCCTTGTCCCACGATAAACTGGTAGACTTCAACTCAGCATCCAAAGTTTTTACGCCTTCGTTTGCCTTGAAAATTCAGATCGATGCATCCATGTCTTAGATCCGTAGAGTAGGATAGAGCTCACATAATATTTGAAGAGGTTGGTCTTGGTCTTGCACGTAAATTGCCTAATTTGAGTCAATTTCGTCGAAATATGGTTCCAATTTCAAAAACTGAAATTATTTATATATTGTTCCATAAATAGTTGGCACATACATTATTTGAATGATCAGTGCATGCTGTGTTCAATACTTTCATTCTACTCCATGATGGTTTTTATATACATTTCCATGTCTAGATTTCGTGCTCTATAGTATCAAATCGAATCAATTCGGATGCCTTTATTTAAGTGCATCATGTTCTATTAAATATTCCGCTTCAGACATTTGTAAACTTACTTTTTTGAGATAATGAGGTACAAAAAAATGTAGTCGCATTTGCTAACTAGAAATACGCGTAGATGATCAAATTGTTATGGCAAATAATTCGACAGCATTCATGGCATTACTGCCCGGCAAATAAATGATATTAGAGAATAGTGTGCTGTTCAGGCATGATAATATTCCAATGTGCCATATAATCTTACAGTGCGATGAACATTTTACCAGCTTGTTTGCGACATGCTATTTAAAATGTATAACTTTACGTACGAATGTTTAGAATGGAGTTATATATTGTAGCAACACTTTTTAAATGATCATGGAACGAAATAAAATACATTTTTTCATTGTAAAACAATGGATTATCTGAAATACAACCACTGAATCTCAAAGTGACCTTTCAATGAAGTCGCATTGTGACGAATTCGGTTTGTAAAAAATATTTTACTTGCGGTGATGATTTTACATGTTTCGAAAATAGAAAAACTAATGTAAAATCACGAAAGCATTCTAGGTTGAATGAACTGTTGAATAATAATATTTTGGTTCATGAAGCTTAAATTACATTTGTTGCTTTTCCCAGAATAAGCAAAACTTCAAAATGAAAAAAGCTTAATTAATGCATTGATATGACGTTTTGACAGAATGGACACGACTTCCATTTTAGTCATCGCAGGTTTTCCAAATACGAGCTTAATACATATAATGAATATGTAGAAGACATTGTTTATATAGTGAATATGCTTAAAACAACAATCCATTCCACTAGATACCGTTTAAGAGAATGAAAACAATGTTTAATGATATCAATACTAAATGCGAAAGGTAATTAACAACATCATATGTGAACCTTCCTCTATATAGCGCACACACTTTGCTTTTCCTAAAACTATTTGCAGCCAAAAGAAACCCGCTTATACTGTGTATATAATTCACACCATAATTAATAGGAAAAGACGAACTTAAGCATATAAACCAATATGCCATTGCCTATGCAGGACGGAATGCAATATCCATTGCCCACATAGTCTGATGAATGTGTGTACAAATTGCATCATGTCTGAACGTTCTGAATTCATTGTCTTACGGTCAAGTTTCAGACGTAACGAACTAATATTATCAATCTGACAATTTTGTGGTCAGTGGTCACGATCTGAAGACGATCAATTAATGCAATATTGTTAGTAACTGATATCTGCGTTTAACGGAATGTTCATCACAGAGTTCTGCAGGAAAAATCAGTATTAAGGGATCAGAGACCTGAACGCCACATCTTTCACACAGCTATTTGACAGGCCTTTTTGGATACTTATTACTCAATATTTAGCATTGAGACTAAGGGATTTCAATTGATAGTTTTGTTTGTTATACAAAAAAGTGTTAATACAGCAAACGTGAAAACAAATGTAGCATTCGTCCTTAACACACTGTTTGACTTATTAGCCGATACTGAAGATCTCGTACCATACATTGTTTCGTGCACATATGCAGTATTTGCCATTGCGTTCAATGCGAGTAATTTGTACTTTGTAAGGGACGTAAATAACGTCACGCTAGATTTTTTATCGAACTTTCTAAGTTCCCACATGACTAGTTATATGCAGACATTTGGCAAATAGGCAATTCAAAAACTCAGCGACAGACTGATCACTTTCATTATCTCATGTCTAGCTGTAAGCACGGTTGTCATGATTTAGTATGATTACCAAAGGCATTTGGGTCCTATAATCCAAACGAAGCAGTTAATGACGAAAATGAAATGGACATCCAAACAGATATTCAGTCTACCACAATTCCCACTCTATGAGGCGAGTGGAATAAGTCGTAATAAAATAATAACTCAATGTTCCTACTGAGTATATTGGTTTGGATTTGATCAGGAGAGTGTTTGGTACTCATGTCCTTAAGGTCCTTCTAATGACACACTTTGAAGACATCATATTAAGAATAACTGTTTCTAAATTTCGTGACTGATACAAAAAACACCATACAACCAAACAATGGTTAAAATAACAAAATATTTTGTTAAAAGCATGCCGTGTTTATATTAATGTCGGCTTCAACAAATGCGAGACAATTTCGTAGAGGTACAAAAACATGTATAATATAATTCCATATTCATTTCAATTCATTTTTGTGAAAAGAGCATCCTGAAGATCGTGGTCTCTTCGTTTGCTTTCAATGAAATAAGCAAATACTGTAAAATGAGAACGCCTAATCGGTGCATTAATTTTTATTTGTTTTGAAAGGACATGTTTTCTTTTCTGATAACATAGCCTAATAATTATTAGCAAGTAAAATGCAGAACAGTGAGATCAATATATAGAAACACAGGCACTGAAATTGACAAGTCGGTAAACGTTAGTATGACATGACTTACTACCGTCTCCATACGACAAACTTATTGTCGGGGCGATTTGTGATGGAAAAGAACTTAGCAGTAAAACATTCCTCAAAACGCACATTGAGCGTAGCTCAACACGATTTTTTTGTGGTTTGTAATATTGTTTGATCGTTTTGAACTGCTCTTACTCTATTTGTTCTGTTGAATGACGCTTTTCGAGCCGATTTGCTAGTATTTGTTAATGGTAAACTGGTATAATGTCAGTTTATTCTACGTACCCTTCTTTCGATATTATGGACATCGTTCTAACAGGGACATCGTTCTAACAGCACAGACATTTTCATCATAGGAAATATACACAGATATGCTCGCCATTTTGCTTTATTCATTATAAATAATATCCTACAGTATTTTAAATAAATCATTTTGACCGCTATTTATCTTACATTCTGCTAAAACTTAACGACTCATTTCGTTTGCAAGGTGTTCTACTTAGATTATTTATATATAGTATTTTAAGGTCTTCGGTGATTGTCTTATTTCGTCATTTTTCTAAGTGATCTATCAGGCAAAGTGTGTAAATTTTTGTCCCAATGTTTTCTTGTTATGTATCGCCTTTAAGGACTTTGCTTGACAATGAATACTGACAGACTGTAAAACAGACAGACTGTAAGAAATTTCACAATTACAACTGAAGATCGGATATATTTCACAACCCCACTCAAACACCATTTCCATAAATGTGTCCAAGATTCTGTAAAGACTGAATGCTTTTCAAACGTTTCATCACTTACGTATTCGTCATATTCAATTGGTTTTTGCTAGTTCAGTGCAGAAAATACAATCTTTGAATAGTTTTCAGCCTTTTCTTATTCTATATTGAGATCGTACAACAAGATAGCATGTTCGACAGGATTGTCTTTTACACAATTAGTATACAAATGATATTGAAATGTGCGCGTACATCCATTCGACAGTTCGCAAATCTTATTTAAAACTGTACATTGTACTTGAATTTAATATATTTTTGTTAAATTGTCTAAACCACCCTGCCTGTTTTTTCTTAGAATCGAAAAAAATGACGATCAATATCTCCATGAACTAATTATATTCATAAACAGCAATGCTTGCAGAACTTACCTGTGCCAGGTCTTATCAAAATTATCCCATTGAATGAAGATACTGTTTCACAGCCGATTCATGTTGTCCAAGCAACACAAATCTATGTGGCCGTCTTCTACAACGTGTTACACCAGCGACAGTTAAGGAAGTATTTTATCATATGAAGTTAATTTTAGGCTTACATTAATCCCATAACATTGTTTGTGTAAACACACAACATTTTATAGATATAGATAAACCATGTTTTTTGAGCCGTGACAGAACATCACATTTCGCAGTCATGGTATGTGAATATACCTGGTTAAACACCATGTATGGAACCCCTTAACTGTCTTATATTAGCAAACAGTTCGATATAATGTCAATATCGCTGAACATAAATGCGTGCGACCGAAAAGTGATATTTATATTTGCCCGCCTATAAATCAATCTGATTGGCTAATAGACATGCCAAAAAGTTATATAGATTTTCAGCTGAAATTATGGAGAATCGATTTTTACTCACTAAAATGTATATATTATAACGTTTTTATTACTGAACGGAAACATGCCCTATGGGTATTCATTTTCTTAGTTAGATCATTTGCTACAATTTGGTCTTTATTTGGATGCAAGAAAATTTTAAGATAATTGATACTTATTTAATTAAATTGTCAATGGGTTATTTTATATTAACCCTGTTATTTGTCCTCGGGACAGACGTTGAACAAATATCAGGGCTAATATCAAATCGCCCATTTATTAACATACAATATTAATGTTTTGTCATTATATATTCATCTTTTTGGCGACTCGCTTCAGCGAGTCGTCTTATTGGTGAGCTTTTTTTTGCCAATGGAGCATTCGGAATGCTTTTGTTCAGATACGTTATAAAATCCGTTCATACCGTTATCATATTTTGTAGTGATTATCTCCCTTAAGAATTAGGTCTGAATGCAATTAAATGCGTTTGAATGATGCAGAATATTGACTAATGCGTAAAAATTAATGGACACAATATAATAAATAAAAAGGATTTTACATTTGTATTGTTTAAATTATAGATTAATACATTATTATTATTTATTCGTAAGTAAATTCCCGTCGAGAGCCCCGATAGTTAGATATTAGCCGGTCCAGTACCGGAATGAATCATTGTCGTTAATATTGACTAATGCGTAAAAATTAATTGCCACAATATAATAAATAAAAAAGATTTTACATTTGTATTGTTTAAATTATAGATTAATACATTATTATTATTTATTTGTAAATAAATTCCCGTCGAGAGCCCCAATTAGCCCGTCCAGCCGGAATGAATCATTGTCGTTAACAGTAAGTAGTGCGCTGTTTGTTCACGATGCACATTTTTAATAGATAAAACGATGTCATGGTAGTTAATGTTGTTAATTGAAAATCATTTTTATAAACATTTTAATAGTAAATGAACTTCATAATTAGTGTCAATTAATTATTGCGTATTTACTATCGTAGTAGCGTATTAATTTTCCATATGTTTGTATACATGCGAATCGTTGATTTGATTGGCTAGTATATACATAATTATATAAATTTTTCCATTATATTGTAGTCGCATGCATTTATGTTCTGCGATATTGACATACTATCGAACTGTTTGCTAATATAAGACAGTTAAGGCGTTCCATAGCCATGGATTGGTTACTCTCATTGATCACAAATTAATTATAATGCTTAAGGACGATTTCGGTAGTAATTTCTGCGCATCTGTCTGCGCAAGTGTTACTCTTCACGAAGGAGAATTGCGCGAAACTAAACAATTCAATCTGTCAATCATCTATATTTCATGCCATCGGATTAGTAGGCCTTATCAACAATTTAGTCTTCGTAAGGCCCACCTGAAATTGTCCGATGGTGGTTCAATATATCTTTGCGCTAATTAACGCGTTTAACTTTCCGTTGGGTTAATTACAACAGAACAAGTTGCCGTATTTCGGACAGTCGACTACGGATCGTCTAGAAATATATTTCATAGCATTATGCCATCCAATTATTGGACGTTTAATGGTCAATATAAATCGAGCAGAACATGGAATAACGATCCAAACAGCTACAGTTGTGACAAGACCAATGAATCCGACGTTAGACATAAGAAACAGTGGCAGAGTAGATAGTCAGGCCAGCTTTCGTTTTGGACCGTTGGAAGTAAGTTTTGTCAGTTTGTTTGGCAGTAAATTGAATTCACAATTCAAGTGTACATGTAGATTTAATTGTCGGTATCAGATTTGATTACTAATAGTATTAATACACAAGTCAGTTGCATCAGCGGCCACCCACCACCTGGGATGGGCCGGGATTTATACTTTCGGGTTGTCAAAATCCATGGCCCTGCAGGGGACAGATGATATAAAATCATTGGTATTTCGCCCGGCCTCTTGACTATTAAATATTATTTCCGTGTATTGTTTTGGGAAAAATCCCATATCCCTGGACGTACGGAAGAAGCCGGGAGGTAAAAACATGAGTGATCCCCGGCTATCCCCCACGGGTCTCCTGGGGTTTGGGGTGAATGCAACTGACCGGTGCATAATAGCTTATTAGGGAAGGAACTTATGTAAGCATCCAGCTATCTCAGTCATCAAGAGTATGTGCCCTGTAAATGAAGGGTCCCGGGTTCGAACCCTGGTCTGGACACACATTTTTTACCCTGTTATGCACCAGTCAGTTGCATCCATGGCCCACCACCTCTGGGGAATGGCGGGGATTTTAACGTTTTGGTTGAACCCCCCCCCCCCAGCAGTGGACATCTGGTGGTAAAATCTTTGGTATTTCCCTGACCCCCCCCCCCCTGACGACTCTATAGTGTACCAGATATGAGTGTGGGGAATATATCCTCAACATTTCAATGATATAGCGCTTTTTACCGCCCTGTCCCCAGGGTTGGGGTTGTCATGAGTGCAATTGACTGGTGCATTACATTTTGTCCTCAGCAGTTTTTACCTTCCTTTCACCCTAAGTACATTCCATAGATGTTTCATGATTAATCTTCAAAGAAGGGGTGAAATGTATGTAGGTGTACAAGATTTTATTATACTAATATTGGAGAAACTTGAGTGAGTTGCTCCCAGACTAGCTAAGTTGGTAGAGCATTGCCCGTAAGCTGAAGGTCTGGGGTTCAAGCCCGGCCCCCAGTCTGGTTGCACATTTTACCCACCTTTCACCCTAAGTACATCCCATAGATGTTTCATGATTAATCTTCAAAGAAGGGGTGAAATGTATGTAGGTGTACAAGATTTTATTATACTAATATTGGAAAGACTTGAGTTAGTTGCTCCCTGACTAGCTAAGTTGGTAGAGCATTGCCCATAAGCTGAAGGTCCGGGGTTCAAGCCCGGCCCCCAGTCTGGTTCACATCTTATTTGAAGTTAGACTTGTGTGACTAACGTTATTGTATTTCTTTCTTTGTAGACCAAAACCCAAGGGGTTTTAAATTGATGGCCTTGCAGTTCATGAGTTGAAGATCTACAAGAATATCCACACATACTGTATCTTGTTCAATGTTGTGATGCTTACCCACAGCTAGGGCTCTTTCTAACACACCCCTCAGGAGCAATATGGTATGTTGAATATTGCCTATATTATCATTTTACTTTCCATTAATGGGTCAGGATTAAACAGCACTATGGAAAAATTAATCTCAAATAAGAATTGTTCACTTCAGAGAATCTGTTTATGGTTATAATTTTATATTAGGCATATTTGGTGTATGTTTCTTCCTTGATTGCACAGTCCTTATTGGATTATGGCCCTTGAGTTGCCATAAAATGTGAAATTGGCCTTGTTTTGATAAAATTCCAAAATAAATTGATGTGCATATGCATGTATGTTGGAAAATGACTATATCTTAATTTAGTTTTGTTTCCTTTCAGGTTGTGAATGTCTAAAAGAAGGAGGGTGGAAGCTGAACATGTCATTTGTATTTGATTATTCATTGTTCTTGAACATTAATTTTGGGAATCATTAAAACTTGTCAACCCATCTGTGTTCAAATTTTTGCAAAGAAAAACATTTCATACTGTAACAATTGTCAAGGATAGCCGATAAAAGTGCAAGCACATTTTTCCAATGGGTTCCTGTGTTTTTCCTGAACGGACAGCAAGTGGGGTGATTCAAGGTTTCTCCTAGCTTGTTCCAAAGAGTCCCCTTGGTTCTTAAATGCGTATGGTACAGTGCCGATACGCGCTAAACTACCTCTGGATTGCCAACCAGGCCATCTTTAGTTGATTGGAAAACACAGAAAATGCTTCTGAAATGACCAAGTGCCCCAGCTAAGGATCGAACCTGGGACCTCTCAACTATCCCAGGCTTTGATTTGTAAACACACAATCTCACTTCAATTCCTTGCATGTTATGCAATTCTGTGAACATTTGTCAGCAATTATTTTCCTCCACATGTGGATAAGTTGATGATTCCCTGTGGTAGAGAAAGTAAGTACTGGTTCAGATACAGTAAATCAAGTATCTTTTTAGCTCACCTGAGCACAAAGTGCTGAATGTGAGTTATTGTGATCACTCGTTGTCCGTCATGATGTCCGTCCGTCCGTCGTCTGTCCACACTTTCAAACAACATCTCCGCTCAAACTGTTTGGCCAATTTTGGTGAAATTTGCCAGAATAATTTTTTCCAATGTCAAAGGGAGACAATTAACATGTTATAGTACAATATCAGAGGTATACTTACTTACTGTAAATGAAGAAATTATTTCATGCGATTTGAGTTTGCGGAGTTTGTCAATGATAGAAATTCATGAAATTAAGTAGACGGGAAAACGATAAAATAATTATTATGGGCATCGCGGAAGGCTTAAAAATGTTAAAAATTGTAGTCGTAAATATGCCTATGACTTCAAAATGGGCAAGTGAGTGTTCACGAAAGTAATTTTGTTTACAGTAACTTTTGATAATGTTTAAAGTATATCAAAGAACTGTAAGGCTATAGGCTAATAACTCATTTCAATGCTGTTTTAATAAAAAGGGAGACAAATGTTCTGTTTTAGCATGAACAGAAGCTATTATCAAAAAAAAAACCGATGAACATGATTTGCAAACATTTGTGATGCTATAATTCATTTTTAGGCTTGTTAGTACTATTTTGAGTCGTTTTCGCGCCATTTTCATTGAAAAGGGAGAAAATCCTGATCTTATAGCGCAATAAGACGCATGCCACCCTATGTATTTTTCGTATTATTCTGAAAGAGTACACTTATATCAACATCATTTGCAAAAATAAAAAAGATTCACTGTCAGGAATTTTTTTTAGCTTGTAGAGTACTATTTTGAGTCATTTTCGCGCCATTTTCATTGAAAAGGGAGACAATTCTGGTCTGATAGCACAAAAAGAAGCACACTGACCTATGTTTTTGTTACTATTCTGATAGAGTACACTAATTTCAACATCATTTACAGAACTGGACAAGTTTTACTGTTCAGATATTTATTATCAGCCTGTAGAGTACCATTTTATGTCATTTCGTGCCATTTTCATCAAAAAGGGGGACAATTCTGGCCTGATAGCGTGAAAAAAAGCGCCCTGACCTATGTTTTTTCTTATTATTCTGATAGAGTACACTAATATCCACATCATTTGCAAAAAAGAACAAGTTTTACTGTTCAGATATTTTTTATCAGCATGTAGAGTACCATTTTGACGCGTTTTTGCGCCACTTTCATCGAAAAGGGAGACAGTTTTGGCCTGATAGCGAAAAAAAAAGTGTGCTGACCTGTTTTTTTCTTATTGTTCCAATAGAGTACACTAATATCAACATCATTTGCAAAAATAAAAAAGATTCACTGTTCAGATATATTTTATCAGCCAGTAGAGTATCATTTTGAGTCGTTTTCGCACCATTTTCATCGAAAAGTGGGATAATTCTGGCCTGTACGCTCAAAAAGAAGCGCACTGACCTATGTTTTTTGTTATTGTTCTGACCGAGTACACTAATATCAACATCATTTGCAAAAAAGAATAAGTTTTACTGTTCAGATATTTTTTATCACCCCGTAGAGTATCATTTTGAGTCGTTTTTGCGCCATTTTCATCAAAAAGGCGGACGATTCTTGCCTGAAAGCGCAAAAAGATGCGCCCTGACCTATATTTTTTTCTTATTATTCTGATAGACTACACTTTTATCAACATCATTTGCACAAACAAAAAAACATTCGCTGTTAAGTTTGGGTTTTTTTGGTCAATAATGTGTCTTTTTATCAATTTCAAATAGTAATTTATTGAAAATTTTGAAAATTCATTTCTTGTTAAAATCTATATGAATGCTATTTAGAGTTGTAATTGTGCATAGGTATGTCTGACTAATATGTTTTTGTACATCTGAACAAAAAATAATAATTTCTGATGAAAAAAATGTGAATTTAATGCTAAAAAATCAGAATAGGTAAAATTTCATTATTTTTGTCATTTTTATAGAAAAGTGATGTTGCAAAAACCCATTTTGTGAAAAATCGAGTTCGCCGACCCCCTTTATTCTTTAGCCTATTGTCTTGAGCATAAAATTTCACATAAGAAAAGGTGAGTTAAAAAAAGTTTCATTGTCGCAAAAAAACTATAGAAATCGTCTTTAAGGTGTTTCACCGCTTTTGAGTTTGGTTGAAGTTAAAAATTCACAGTAACTTAGGTGTAATGTGAACGTCTTACAACCGAGATCAAATAATACAAAATGCTTAAAATTGATTTTTTTCAGCATCTTCCCTTGTCTTAAAATCGCAATTGTACTGAATAGTTATTACGATTATATACTTTCAATGAAAATACAGAATCACACTTAGCTCAATCCCTACGGATGATTTATTCCAAATGATATAAAACACCTACAAGATGCGGTGGCTGCGGGGTTGCCTTCATATCACTTAGAAACGCAGATTCCTACTAGGCTGAGAACTAAAAACGTGTTGATCCAAAACTGCGCAGACCAAGGGGATCTATATTGTTTTGACTACCACATATAATGTGGAGGTTGAGAAAATTCCCATTCAAGTGTCGGGTTGTTGTGTTCTCAGGACAAGTGACATATGCAATGAATGTGCAGTTGCCGTAACCTGTTTTGCTGACAAGATGTATGTAAGTAGCATGTTTGCTGCGATCTATAGCTTGTCTATGCTGGTGTGTTACGACTAGTGTGTTTGGGATACTCTCCAATTATGTTGTTCTGGTGGCATCCGTCAATGGCCCTCAAATGGGGTCAATTCGGAATAAAGGTGGCTGAGTGAAAGCCATCAGTAGATGTCACATGTTGACTGGATATAAAACACATAATCTAGCGAATTGGTTACAACGTAGTTAAACGTAGTTCTATGCGCCCATATCAAAATTATTCAATAGTTTTAAACAACAATATCCCGAGCATTTTAGTAGACGGTTCTTTGCATTTATTCCTGAATAATATAAACTAATACACGCAGAAGTACCCGAATTAAAACAGTCAGCACGTTGAATTGTACACTAATTTTGAAAAAAGAATAATCGCAAAATACGAATACAACGGATAAGGCAAGCCAAATGTCCAATAATTACGTAAACCCATGTTCACGGTCGTAAAACTAGGTTTTACGGTCGATAAACTAGGTTTTACGAACGTAAAACCAGGTTTTACTAATGTTAACCTGTATTTTCGAGCGAAAACATAGGATAACAGTCGTAAACCATGGGTTTACGTTCGATAAACTAGGTTTCTCTATTGAACTATGACTTTCGACCGTTATCCTATGTTTACGGCCGTTATCCTATGTTTACGCTCGTGAACTCCGGTTCACGAGCGTTAACCATAGTTTACGAACATTAACCTGTGTTTTCGACCGTAAACATGGGTTTACGCCCGTGAACATGGGTTTACGAACGTGAACATGGGTTTACGAGCGTAAACATGGGTTCTCACTCGTGAACATAGGATAACGACTGAAATTGATAGTTATGTCCGAGAAACTTAGTTTATCGAACGTAAACATAGGTTCACGTTCGTGAACTATGGTTTACGCTCGTAAACCCAAGTTCACGCCCGTAAACATAGGTTGTTGTTCGTAACATATGGTTATTGCAAGTAAATTGTCCAATAATTACGTAAACCCATGTTCACGTTCGAAAAACAACCCATGTTTTCGACCGTAAATATAGGTTTACGAACGTGAACCTATGTTTACGAGCGTGAACTATAGTTTACGGCGTTATCCTATGATTTCGATTGAAAAAAACAGCTAAATTTGCATTTACGTTCGAAAAACCTAGTTTATCGATCGTTAATCCTAGTTTTTCGACCGTAAACCATGGTTCACGTAATAACTGGACACAAGAAATACATACCAAGCCTGTGAACTATAGTTCACGCTCGAAAACATGGGTTAGCGTTCGTAAACATAGGTTCACGTTCGTAAACATAGATTCACGCTCGTTAACATAGGTTCACGTCCGTAAACCCATGTTTACGCCCGAAATTCATAGTTTATTTGAAAATCTTAGTTTTACGTTTGATAAACTAGGTTTCTCGATTTAACTACTGATTTCGGTCGTTATCCTATGTTTACGACCATTAACCTATGTTTACGCTGGTAAACCCTGGTTCACGCTCGTAAACCATAGTTTACGAAATACAACCCATGTTTTCGACCGTAAACATAGGTTTACGAACGTGAACCTATGTTTACGATCGTGAACCTATGTTTACGAGCGTGAACTATGGTTTACGACGTTATCCTATGTTTTCGCTCGAAAATATGGGTTAACATTCGTAAAACCTGGTTTTACGTTCGTAAAACCTAGTTTATCGACCGTAAAACCTAGTTTTACGCCCGTGAACATGGGTTTACGAAATTATTGGACATTTGGCTTGCCATAAACGGATGCAAAACGTTGATTAATGTTGTAACCACCCCTGTTTTCAGCGTTTCTGAAATCATTTAAAGTGCAATTAAAATAAACTAGCCAATCAATCGTCATGAAATTTTGCATGAAACTTCAATATTTGTCACCCTACTTGTTGCATGCATTTTTCATGTTAAACTCAAAAACAAAAGTTTACATATTTTAAAATATCATTTTAACAATAATATAAATTGCACAGTAACATAAACTTTAATGTTTGATTCCTTGTATACGGAATTTTATGTATACTAAATTTTATGAGGATTGAATCAAAACTTTTTCGGTTAATTACAATTTTCATTTTTAGGGGTTGTCCCCAAAATTCAAGAATACCTTAAAAACTAACCGAGCAAAACTATTGGGATTTTCCAGAATGATTGCTGTAAATGTTTTTTTATAAATATAACAGGTTTATATAGCTTGTACAGAAAAATCCAACACAGGTGAATCACCTTAAGTCTAAATGCATACCCTATACCTATACGTCCCTTTGAGGGAAAATAAACATCCCTGCATGAATAAGTCACGGCTCAAAAAACATGGTTCATCTATAATTGGTATGCAATTATGTCAATAAAGTAGTGTGTAAAAAAATAGCAATAATGAAATGATTTAATTTGAATTTACCATCAAATGACATGGTCATTTATTACATATGCGTATACAACTTTACACAGTATGTAACTACCAAAGAAAAAGAAAGAAAATAACTACTTGTACGAGGGTCATTCAATAAATTCGTGGACTGGACTCGTCGTTTTAATACACATTGACACAGATAATAACGAACTATATCACACTTAACTACAGCCTTTCGGACACAAGTGTAGAAAATATTGCATGAATCGACGCATTTTTACAGAAGATATGGATAAAACAAAACATTCACCTTACCGCAACCACCACACAACAAAAATTTATGTATTCTGACGTCAGCGACGTTATTGACGTTTTGCTATTTTTCAAATGGTTACCCCGAAATGGAATTATGTCATTAATATGAAATTGAACACGAATATTTAAGTTTTATATTATTAAATATATCAACTACAACAATTTATGTATTCAAAGTTAAGTATTAAGTAGGCCTTAATTGTTGTATGCTAAATTGAAACGCTTCGCAAATTTTGACTGGCGTTTCCTCAAACGTCTCTACGTTTGCCAATTTCGTTCGATCCCTCTATCATTTTTAATACCATGCTGGTCTTCAGATTTGTGCTTTTGTCACTAAAACACAGGGACACTGAATACTGCATGATCTCCGTTTTCTCTCATTAGCAGCGTATGTGTGTTTGTTGTGTATTTCCAAGACAAGTGTACAATTTAAAAGTTGTATGAATTTCCTTGCGTAAATTCATCGGCATTTTGACGTAAATGAATACGTGACAGGCAGAGATCAAACACAATTTAAACTCAAACGTCTAAACAGCTTAATAATTTCACCAAATATTATGATAATATCTTGCAATAATCTGGCAAACATATGGGAATGTAAATGAATTAATTCGGAATTTATGACTAGTTGAACTATTGAAAAGGGTACGTTACGTCGGTCGGGGTGGTAGCGCGTTGCTATGGTAATACAATGGCTGCTGACATACTACTGTGTTGCATAATTAAAGATAAAATTGTATCTACGGTAGGTAATAGATAGATGTTTATAATGATATAAGAAATTATTATTTAAACACAAATATAATAAAATGAGAACGATTGTCTGCGAATATATTGAATGACCCTCGTAACATAAAACATGGTAATGACATTGCTTGAAATTGTAATAATAATTAAATTAATACTGCCCTTCCCCACCACGTCGTGAGATGCGCAATCAGAATGAGAAATCGGAAGATGTAACGTGTAATGTACATGTATCGGGACATATTATTGCCATACCTCCACATTTCGTTTTAGGCATCCATAACTTTATGCATTATGGTAAAATACAGCTGTTTGCGAAGCTGTTCACAATTTGCAGCCATTTCAACGATAATAACAACCCAATGCTTCTCGAGAGCGCAGTGTAATAACTTGAAAACAATATTGTCATCTCTAGAGTGTTAGGAAAACGTGGTTGCATAAAGTTGAGCGTGAAATTGCATTAATCGTAACTGAACGCGTTCCTTCATTTGGGATAGAAATGTTTCATTATAATGGAAGCTCGTGTTTACGGGTTTCGAAGTCTTTATATCTTGGGGGAGCCTAGCTCCCTTTCAAATTATGTACGAGTGCTTTTGTATCTGATCTGAAAGAATTTAGTTGAATTTAAAGATGTTTATGGAAATCCTTGCGAACTTTTGTCGTTTCCTCGGAAATGTCATAATTTTATCATTTTAATAATTAATATATTGCTGGCTTAGAATGAGAAGGTCGTATTTGTATGTACGACCTTATAAGAGTAATGCATATTTTAAATATACATCACTAGGCGCTTCTTATGAGCCTATTTTCATAACTGTCGGAACTTGTCATGTTGATCAAACAGAAGTTGAAAAAACTTGTTTAACCATATTAAGTAAAGAGTGACTGTCAGACAGTTTTTCTTGTTTTCTTTAAATATTGATTTTGTAGTTACGTCATTCTCTTTCTAAGCCAGCCATAACAGCCAACTGTTAATGTTGGAATGGATCTGACATAGGCATTGAGTTAATATGATCGGAAAGGTATCAACATGAAATTGCTTTTCAGTAAAGTTTTAATATAAAATAATGCATTCCGCTTTGACTTGATGATTCCAGTCGAGTGATTGGCGAGAAGTGTTGGAGTCCTCTCTTCGAAGAATGTGCCAAATCAATCGCCGCTTTCTCTCGATGATGGTTACTATGGCTTACATTTGAAATTCTTTCTAGCCATCTAATTAATACGATTCGACGGACGCAATTGTTGTTGACTTGGAAATTATGTCTGACATTTCAGGAATACTTTCATCTCTTATATCCGTAAAGTAGGATATACTTCACATTGGAATCTATGTCTTTCCTGCATATCTCAAAATTTGAGTCCATTTCGTCGAAATATGGTTTCAATTTCACAAACCTGAAATTAATTACATTGTATATATCGTTCCCTTAGTAGTTGGTACATAATGTATTTGAATGATCAGTTCATGCTGTCTTTGTCTTCAAGACTTTCATTCTACTCCTACTGGTTATAAACATATTTTTCAAAGTCTAGATTTCGTGCCCAATAGTGCATCAACTTGAACATGTTCCATTATATATTCGGCTTCAATAATTTGACATTTTTTTTAATTAATGCAGTAGTAATGACCGACCTTTGTCTAACTAGAACTACACGTAGATGATCAAGCATTACTGCCATACAAATACATGGTATAAGAGCATGGTGTGCTGTTCGAAATTCGTGTAGGAATGATATTCTTCAAATGTGCATTATGATCGTATTGTGTGATGTTCACTATTTCAACTTGTATGCTACATGCTTTTTAAGATGAATTGCGGTTAGCACGACATTTTAAAGTGCAGTCATGAAATGTAGCAACGATTTAAGGTTCGGGGAACGAAATAAAATATGTTTTCTCATCGTAAAAAAATGAATAATGAGAAATACAACCACTGAATCCCACAGTAATCTTTTAATGAATTGTGACGAGTTTTTTAAAAAAAAAATTTGTCCAGTTTTAATTCCGAAGATTATTTTTATGTGTTTCGGAAATAGTTAATGTAAAATCAAATGAAGTTCACAAAGGCGTTTAAAGTTGAATGAATTGTTGAATAATCATAATCTGATTAATGCAGCTCAAATTGAATTTGTTTGTTTTCTTATAATTAACAAAAAATCAAAATGGAAAAAGCTTAATTAAAATATTGCTTTGATGATTCGACTGAAAGGACACCAGTTCCATTCTAGTCACTGAAGATTGTGCAAATACGAACACAATACATACAATGAATGTGTAGAGTATGTTGCTTATAAAATGGATATGATTAAAAACAACAAACGAATTTCACTACATACCATTTATGAAAATCATGATTAATGATAACAATACTAAATACAAAAGTTGATAAACACACTCGTCTGTGTATATAATACATACACCTTGCTTTTCCTAAATCAAAAATATATGCAACCAACAGAAAAACGTTTATACGGTGTATATGATTTACAGCATAATGAATAGGCAGAGACAAACCTAAGCATACAAATGCATCAAAATCTCACTGACAAATACATGGCGGAATGCAATATTTATTGCCCACGTAGTCTGATTAATGCGTGTACAAATTGCATCCTGTCGGAACGTTCAGACTTTATTGTCATATGGTCAAGATTCAGACGTAACGAACTAATACTCTCAATCTGACAATTTTGTGGTCAGTCGCTTCGACCTGAAAGACGATCAATTAATACAATACCGTCAGAATAAGGCGATTTGCGGAATGCGCACCACAGATAAGTGCAAGTATTAAGCTATCATAGTCAGCTTTCTTGGATACTTATTACTCAAAATGAAGCATCGAGACTTAGGTTTTTCAATTGATTACTTTTGTTAAAGATTAAAGTATTGATACAAGAGTGAAAAAAGAAAACAAATATAGCATTCGTCCTTAACGCACAGTTTGACTAAATAAAGGGTTAAACACTTATATACAGATACTGTTCACCTCGTACCAAACTGCCTTTCGAGCCAATGCAGTCTTTTCCACTTCGTTTCCTGTGTCTTTTTGCACGTGGTATAAAGGAAATTAAATAACTTTACACTGCCTTTTTAGCATACATGTTTGGTAAATGCCTCACGTGACAAATTACGATGCAGACAATTGGAAAATGGACAAATTCAAAATTGATATAACTTGATTCGCCCAATTACTTATAGCCTTACCAACAGTAGATGCACAAAACAGCTAAGGATAAACTCAGCGAAACAACTATATCCTCTTATTATCTCATGTCTAGCAGTAATCATGACGGTCACGATTTATTATGATTACTAAAGGCATTTGGGTCCTATAATGCAAACAAAGCAGTTACTGGCGAAATGAAATGGACGTCTAAACAGACATTCAGCCTACCATAATTCCTGCATTATGAGGCGAGTTCAAAAAGTCGTGATAAAATTATTCAAATGTCCTAATGAGTATTTTGATTTGCTTCTTCTGGCCGGCGTTATGTGCCCATGCAATTAAACGTTCATCAAATGACAGACTCAGAAGAAATTCACGACACCAATATAAAAATACTGTTTCTATTTCTTGACAGAAACATGTGATTGCCTGATAACAAACTTGGTTTATTTAGCTTTAAATACAGAATTCTCGTCTATTCGGACTTAAAGTTGCTCATAGATGGACTATTAATGAATAATGATGTTCGCCATAAAAATTTTTTTCGCTGTATTTGAGGACCTATAATGGTTTGTCCGTGGCCACATTAGCATAACGGTCTTAAGTCACCAATAATAATACAGAATATGGCATTCATGATAAAAAATGTGACTCCACAGACTCGAAGAAAGTTGCGTTTGATTCGGTCACTGATGATCACCAGTTTATTGTATTGCTTTGTGAAACTTGGTCATCCAGTTTTTTTACAACGGGGGCTTGTTTTCTTTTAAATATTCGTGAGGCCATGTGTGGGTATTGCTCGGTGTGGTTGTGTTATGTTGTGATATAACTGTTTTCTCGCTGGCTTGTTATGTTGAGTGATGTCCGATTTTCTCATATATCGAATGGCTGCGTCATAGTACAGTGAGAGACTATAAAAACGCAACAAATTTTAAAAGATTGAAAAAGTTAGTTAACATTCGTATAATTTCATGAAAATTGGCATAAGTAGACATTGATGCTTCATATCTGAAAAATGTATGGCATAACAAAAATAATTTACCAAATAATCTGTGTTGTGTTGCAACATATTACTCCATATCTGAATTAGGGTTTGAGAGGTATAATTGATGTTTTATGGGTGGTGTTTTGGGCTTGCAAACGCATTAAATTCAACGAAGAAAAACTCAATACATATAGAAAAAATATGACCAGACTTAGGTAAGAATGCCGATTTGTAGCGAGATAATCAGTCCGAATTATGTCTATCGGCAACAATATGTCTCTTAGTTTGTCAAAGAAAGTTGTAAACAAACACAACACACCATTCGTCTCATAGTTATGGCATTAGTATGGAACGCCACAAATACACATGCTATTAAATTTTATTACTTCGATGGACATCTTCATTGCGTTCAAGTACAAATATAGTTTTAAAATTGGTCAAAAACTTGTAATCGGATACTAATGGTTCGTTGTTCACTCTGGTTGGTGCACCGGAAGTGGAAATTTCTGGGTATTTGGTGAATGTTTATATGCTGTTGATGCGTTTTTATTCAGGTCTGTCCTGGTTGAGACCGATTTTTTTCACATTTTGTGGCGTGAAATCATTCACTATGACGAAAGCTGTGCTCTATGTGCCATTGTTCTGACACACCATATCCGGTACTCTACATCCGGCTTTGAATATGCATAGAGCCTCTGGGTCTTCATGTTTGGACAAGGGCGACACCGTTACCGATAAAATTATTATCAACTTTTTGTGTTTTTCATGTATGCCGATCCGTATGGTAAACATAAAGCAGGTTTTTATTGGAGTACACGCATAAATTTCTGATCCACGTGCAAAAAGGTTCAAAATAGCTCAAGCGTAACCAGCATATCCATTAATTATAATTTTGTCAATTCTTGTAGCAAACATGATAGTCGTTAGTGTTGAAGACATATTTATCAAGGAAACATTGGTTAACTCAATTTGGTTTAAGAAAAAATAGTTTTAAAAAGTGGAGCGTTTTTAAAGTATCTCACTGTATGTTTCATTTGATACTGTATACCAAATAACCAAATATATATGTCATTAATGCTAGACTGCAAAACAACTGAAATAAGCGGCAGTTAAACGAAGCTCAAGTTGTAAAACACCACCGTTCCTGGAAGCTGCGGTTTGGTCATGCCGTTGGTCGTAAATTGCTTACGACGGTTGCTTACAACCTTATAATACTCGCACATTTTTTAAATATGCATTACGGGACACGTCTTACGAGCCTATTTCGTGAAAATTGGAAATTTGTCTTGTTTACCAAACTGAAGTCCAAAACGTTGGGTTTCCCATAAGTAAAGAGAAACTTTCAGACAGTTTTTCTCTAACTATCGATTTCGCACTTTTCCATTCTAAGCCAGAGATGTAGGCCATTTGTTCAGGAATAATAAATGTTATATTGTTCTACATTTTTTATTAAGGAAATTAAAAACAAAAATCTTTCTTAAACACCCTTTAGAAATGGCTTGTTATATTTCATATGTATTATCTAACGTGCTTAAAAACACAATAGGTTTCATATTATGCACATAATAAGTCAAAATGACGCATAATATAATTTGTCAACGACGCATGACTGCATATTCCGCAATAATGTATTCTGTTGTAATACTTTGTTGGCTTAGAGGGAGAAGGTTCTGAGTAAAAATTCGATATTTTTATATAAGAAAAAAAAGCTTTTTCAACATTAGTTGGTCAAATTGACAAGTTCCGATTTATGATGAAGATCTAAAATATGTATCAGTCTTGTAAGGTCCTAAGTTGTTTTGACTTTCTCATTCTAAGCCAGCTACATGTACATTAAATTCTTATTTATAAAGGGTTGTATTGTAGGTGTCATGTGTAATGGATATTCAATCTGTTTTTTTGGGAAATGATATACGAATTTTTATATAAGTTCACCAAGACACTAATCCATATCAAATATACACTTAGTAAATGTGCTAAAAAACACGACACAACCAAGCATTGTATCAAAACGTGATTCGCCTGTATTTCGGGTCAAATAACTTGCATTTAATACGGTACACCCAGGCATTGCTTCAAACACATGCTATGTTCAGACATGGTGCCAAATCACGTAATGAGACGTCCAGCACTTTGTCTTATAATGTAATACGACAAGGCGTTGTATCCATGCACTGTGCCAGTCATACATTAAAGAGATAATATCCTGGAAACGTGTATGATTACACAACTCGAAACACATTGTGTTCAATTACATAATATTGTGTCACACCATGCACCGTGTTGTCGGAGTTTATGAATCCGCAGCAAAAACTGCAAATGTGCATGAGAATGTGTATGACAGCTAAAACACTACCTTTGGCAAAATACATTCTGATCTAAAATATCGACCTCATTTGAAGTGTAGTCCCGTGTTACCCGGCCTTGGTTGAACTATGATATAAAACAGTGTTTGCCTTGTTTTCTTGAAAAACATCTCAACACTCATGAGACTCTACGATTGTCAGTATCAACATAACCCTTTTTCTTTTTGATCAACAAATACGATACAAAAATACACTTTCCACAGCCAAAAGACAAAGTTTCTCCATAAAATGGCTGTTTCGAGTGCAAATCACATCATGTACAACTCGAAAATTGGAAACGAATTTTCCTCGCTATAGTGTTCCCTTAATAAGGAACACGTTCATTCGATCACATATCATCTAAATCTAAGGCAACATCCTCAACTGATTACATTATTATTCTATTTGTACTGCCAAGTTGCCAACACAGTGTAAAATGATTGATGGGCAATTACTGTCTCTGAATATTCTTCACATATTTAACACTGTTCCTTATGTGAGAGTGTACTTTATACAAAACCTCCTTGTGCGATACACTTGTGTAGAGTAAAGACTTGATTGTTTTTAAAAATGACATTAAGATATGTAGACATATACAAGTCGACGCAAATCTTACACAAACAGTCAACACTATTAAGGTTTTTGACCTGTATTACATTTCAAATTTCAGCTCCATACCACGATATAAAAGTTCTTAAAATTGAAATATTTTTTGCATACTGTCAATAATGGCAACACATTTAAACCAAAACGTGATAATAAAATTTACAATTTGTAGCTTCATGAGTGCCCTTGTACGTGATACAGCAATGTTCAGTTGTTGAGCAACGTTTGGGAGCCATAGTGCCAGTATCACAGTCCCTGTCAAACAAAGATGAACATCTCACACACTTTAGGCACTCAACTGAAAATATTGCAAGTAGAGATTAACTTTGTAAATATCAAGATATAAGCTTTGTTGGATCATTGTCTGCACCATACTTAAAATGTCCCAGTGTGTTTGAGCGGCTGAACAACTGCAAACAGCCCTTGAAATTGGTAATTTTATTTTTTTTTAATTGAAATTTCCTCAACTGAAGTGTTTTGGAGGTTTTGTTCCACCGATGATCGTTGATTAACTATTGTCTTCACAACTGCCAGATTCATGGTCAAATATAAGCTTTTGTGTACACTTTATTACATAGTACCCTTGTTATTGCGAAGCATTGTACGCAAGGCCAGCAATATAAAATACATTGCATATTTATATTAAAATGTAAATGAAAACACCCATGTACATATACGTAGACTTTGCAAGTGTATATATTGTGTTGAGAAACCAACATACTTGGATTGAAAATGTATTTTGATCTGGACTTATGACAACCATTGTTTTTGTCACTTATATGGCACAACCAATGTGGTGCAGTGATACTGGTAGGTTATGATCACAGTCCATAATCCAAGTTTAACATTACTCTTCTGGTTACGGTGTTACTGATGTTTTGCTGATTTCTTATCATACTAATCAATATATAATACAATGTTCTGTAGCATTGGTTGCATCTATCTATCCAAGGTTACAGTATACTATAGTATGATGTCTACCTCTTGAGTGGGTAACTACGCACTGTTGCTATTTTTATATTGCTTTAGATAGTATCCGTATATTATACATCCCTTTCCTTCTTAAAGCCGATATATTTGCAACCAAAAATACGTGTCTAAGCAACGTAAAAGGCGGCAATATCTCCGGCAAGTACATGCTGGAATGCAATTGTCGTGTTGTCTGATTAATGGGTGTATTTATGGCTTCATGTCTGACTTTATTGCCCTGCAGTCAAGTTTCAGACATATCATATAAAATCTCAATTTGACAATTATGTGGTCAGTCTCTTCACCTTGAACGACGCCAAATCAATATTTATGCTGACTGATATAAACGTTTTACTGAATGTGCATCACAGTGATTGACTGGAAACAACGACAAACGACATCACTCAGAAGTAGGGGTACAATGAACGTAATTCAGTCAGCTGGCAGATTTCGACTTTACTGATAATCTTGCTGGATGATCTACAAGAAAATATCGTCTTACGCATGTTAACGTGCTTAATTACTTGGACTAAGCATCAAAACCAAGAATACCAAAGTAATGAAAATCAACTCTGCCAATCAATGTCACATCACTATTGGAAACTCTACAATCGGGTGGGCGAGCTTGCAGGCGGGCTATGTATTCAAAAGCATTTTGTACGAGATAAGGCACTGAAATAATATAAGGTTACTTTTTTCATACATGTTCTCAAAATCTACTAAAGCACTTGCATGCCAAATAACAAAGCAGACAATGGAAATTGAGCAATTTGAAAAAGGATATAACTTGATACTTTATATTTCTTATAGTCTTACCAACAGCAAATGCTCACAACTGCCACATACTGCGATAGACCGATACACGGCTTATCTTCTGTCTAGCAATAAGCACCGTTGTCATGATTTATTATGATTACTCAAGTCATTTGGGTACGATAATGTATAATCAAGCAGGCATTGACGACGCAGTTACTCGAACAATCATTCAGCTATTTAGCCGACCATAATTCCCACTTTAGGAGGTGACTTGAAAAAGTCGGAATGAAATGATTTTCATTCATATTGATGAGTATTAGGATTCTCTTCTTCCGAAGGTTGTCTGGTTTCCATGTCCTGAATCTTCTTCTAACGACATACTTTGAATAATAATGATAAAGGCAATCGTTTTGTATTTTCCGTGACTGGATCTATAGATAGCCATATGCCAAGCATGTATAAGTTTTTAGCTATGAATAGGAAACTCTCACGGTTGAGTTGAGACAAAGTTAATGCGACGGTTTTTAAACGTTAATATTCGTTCATCTGCGACACACATTTACTAAACATCAACATGACCATCAAAAATTAAACTAAGATAAGAACTCTTGCAAGATTATCTTAACCTTTCGAGGTCCGTGTTGTACATACGTAAATAGTCCGAGAAATACTTCCAAGTTAAGTACATCTGGTTGGTGACGAAAACGGATTACTAATCAAATGAATCTCTCTCGTACTTATACCAATAAACTGTGATACATGATCAATTTTCAATTTGACGAATTTTTATTAAATCAAGTGATTTTTTGTTCCACAATCCAAATCTCAAATGTCTCCAGCCACATTCAGGGTCGTTTTACAAACACTTTAAATGTAGAAGGTGTGTGAAATCTGGGGAAAACATTTGTAGAAAGAAACTCAATGTTTAAGCAAATGGATTAAAACTTGATTAAATAAAATTATTATCAAATAATCAACGCCCGCTTGACTATGTAAAGTGTAATATTTAGAATATGATGGTAAAAACTTTAACCAGGTGACACTAGATCGTGGAAAATACGCCACACAGGAGAATTAATTGTGTAGATCAGTGTTACCCTTGTAGTACTAATAGGTGTGTGATAGACAATAATGAGATTATTTTGTGCCTATTTTGTATCATATTCCAAGTTGATAAATTTGAAACAAGTAATAAAAGGGCAACCAAAAGCTGAAAAAATCTAACCAAGTCTGTTTCACTCAACAATTTGATAAAAATGCGATGCAAATTTATACTGGTACACGTATGTAGTCAGTAATACGACATGGTGTGGGTGTGTTTGACATGGCCTTTTTTACTATATGTAAATTCTTAAAATTTATATTTTAATTTTGTAATTGTGTTAAAAGAAAAATAGTTTATTTATATTAAGTGATATTTATGAAATGCCATGTTACATGCTACTCATACTGAATAAATATTATTATTATTAATATTTGAAAAGAATCATAATGATTAGATAAGATCGCTGTGAACGAACCCCTTGTTTCATTTCCAGAAAGAAATACTGACTTAGATATAGTTGCTTTACATTAATCTGTCTTTGAATTAATTTGATTATGTTTCTAAATAACCAACTCTGCATTCAATAAATACTATGACATCTTCAAAGAAGCTTGTTTTCGTATCATGATGTTAATCGATTCACCACATTGGTTGCTTGTGTTAGTCAAATTCCCAAGTTGTGCATTACTCTATCTGTGAACCAAACATCATAAACAACAATATTATGATAACCCCAAACATGATTTGTATTTCATTAATGCCTCTTGTATCCTAGGATTACGCTATGCTAAAAGAATTTAGTGAGTTATTACCCTGATAATGGATATTGTATACCCCCGAAACTATAATTCCAAGACAATCTGGTTTACCAGTTCTCATAAAACTGGTCATTGGGTAATCATTCAGGATTTACATTAAGATTGAAGAGAATCTGTTATCGCAAAATCCATTCCTGGACATTTTTTTACACTTTTATATACAATAGAACACTGAATATTTCATCAATATGTTCAAATTGTTATTTGGTCCACTTGCTCGGCATACATATTGCCACATGCAGTAAAAATACTATATCGTTTTATATTATTTTATCTCTGAGATCGTTAATCTAATTTACTGTTGTCTGATTCTCCATTAATCGGGCTTTTATCGCTCTAACACCAATCGTTATACGTTATTGTTTCATTGTTGTATTCGATATAGTACAACATGACACCATATCCTGGCCGGATGAATACATGACATATCACATTTGAGATCTACGTTAATTATACAGCTCCATTATTAGGCCTTATATAATAAGAAAGCGACACCAATATAGTAATCCACCACTCGAGTGCGCGATTGGTCAAGCAATTCGCAAAATTTTAGTTTGCGTTGGGTATGGTGCCGTGCATTTTTTTTCGAAACGTCTTCATATGTTTTCTATATTCAGCTATGAAAATCGAGTGATGGCTTCCCTGTCCGAATTTTTTATGATATTTTAATGATAAGCTTATGCTTTGTCGTTATTAGTTAGGTATAAGTATCAGTTTTGCTTTATATGATCTGAATAGTGCTTAAAATTATTTATATGTTCGCCCCTTTAAATAATACATAACATAACATAAGTTTATAATACAATAACTTGCTGTACCTCAATGCGATATAGCCTTCAACAAATATTAGAAAGCAACAAGGAAATCGAAGTGCGATCGAAACATTTGAAAACCTTTATTGGTTTCCTTAAGCGTAATGTACATGAAGAGCATGTGCCATGAATTTTCTACAGAATCTGTCCAGTGAAGGTAAATAACCACTAAATGCCTACGCGGACCAAATTCAGATACAGTCAAATAGTCCGTTTAAAAACTTGAAAGCGACTGAAAATGGGGGTATGTCTTGACAAATCAGCATCAGAACCATGAAATTGGTGTTAAATGCTTTGTATGCATGTATGTGATGTAGTGAAATGGTTTTATTCAGAAATATTTTGTATTCTGGCTTAAATATGAAAGTGAAAGTAAGGTTGGGGCTAACAGACAGTGTGTAAATCCGTACATGTGATAAAATCTGTCCACCGCGTTTGACGAACCAAATTTTTCTTATATAATACATGACCCCCTACTTTTTTTTCATTTTCTTCAAGCTGGATGCTATTTCTATTGATTAAAAGATTTTGAGAGGGCCCCATGGACAAAAAGTTGACTTTTTTTTTGCCTGACCAAGGTCCCTTTACATTGAGTTAAAGAACAACTCTATTTGGTGGTTTGTGACCTGAAGCAGTCTTATTAAAGAAGACAATATCAAGTCAAACAGGAATACTACTAATTATACTTAAAAGAAACAACAGAGAACGAAAGGCACACAAACATCACGTGTCACAGGTCATACTGTCAAGCATCAAAATAAAAAATAAAATAAAAAACACATGAACCAGCACGTTGACAAAAAGGCGACACCAAACTACGCCAACCTGCTGTACATCATCTAACTAAAGTAAAAGTCAACATACGGGAACGAGTCAGAGGAAAAATCATCAGAGCACCGTCAAATAGAAACACTATATATGCCTCTGTGAAAAGCCGAACCATTTGGAATGTTTTCAAAGAGCACATACTATCACAACGATAACCACAATGCTATTTTTAATCGTTTTTAATTATGAAATAAAAGACAGCATCCTATGTGAATGTAGCAAAGGTCAGAGAAACTGAAACACATTAACCCGATTAAAGCAAGCCAGAAGATGTTTAAGTGGGTGAAATCATATTTGCATAGGATCAAATTAACAGCGTTTGTCGTTTACGTATTTATAAGACAATCTTGCAGAACTATAGTGCATTAGGTTACAGGAAACTGTCAGGAGCAGACGAATGGAAAATACGATAATTTACTTCTTGTCTAATGTCAGGATTTAAAGGGGAATGTTTTTTATCATTTGTACAGCAATGCACAAGCATTATGTCACTGGTTACTTTGGGAATACGGAACAGCTTTCAAAATGAAGAAAAAGTTTCAATCGAGCTTATACCAGTCTTGCAGTTTGGATGGTCATAACAGATATTACAACACTCAACGAAGATCTCTTTCGTTGCTAAACTACTCATGTTTGTGCGACGGAATCAACCGGCCATCTGAATGATGGTACTTTTTTTACCTCGCAATCGTCTATTTCATGTGACACGTTTTGAATAAAAAGCGTTTTACCGATTGATTGTATGATCGGCAATAGGCACAAGACAACAGCGCAGAATGGAAGTCATCACGCTATATACAGAGTTAATATGGTCTTTGATGGTCAAACAGTTTATATTTTTCCTGTATTTAATATTACCATTTATAACCTAAACTCAGGACTCAGAACGATTTCTCGCATTTTCTTACGTAAGTCATGAAGGTCATGAATACCACAAAGAGCGACATCAGCCGCAATTAAATATAATACTGCAGCTGACAACACCAGATAATGGCCTAAAACCAATCTCACTTTATACTAATTACATATAACATAAGACGAGACAGTGCTTAGCATAAGACATTGTCCTCGTGTTCATTCAAGAAGTAAATTTGATAGCTAGTACCAGTACTGTAAGGTGACATTTTTATTCGCGGGCCGATGTAAAACAAGTTTTTTCTTGAAACCTAATTGATAACAGAATCCAACACAACAATGTAATGAGTGCTTAAAATGACGCTTTATATTTAAAAGGTCGGATGAAAGCAAATTTTTAACCTTTACTGGAATGGATTGACCTACGTTACATAAAGCTTATTTGTGTATCTATGTAACGGTATTCCCGGTACGGCTTTCCGACACTTCCATGTCGGTTTTTTGTTTTATAAATGTGGAATATGCACACACAAGTAAAACGTTATGGATTGTATAGAACATAATATTCATAAAAGCACCAGTAAAAGGTTTTATAAACTACCAAATAACGGTGCAACGCATAATACAATGTCTTCTTATCAGCTTGCAATATCGAAGATATACGCATATAATTACATTTAAACTACCAATGACATATAATGGCGCGTCTCTTTCCGTAAATAACGAATATCAAAAATGACGATTGTAAATACAAATTTGCACATTAATGTAATTATATAATATCATGACATTTGATATTTATCAAATTATATTTCGTATAACAAACCTATTATGATATTGCGTATTGGGATTTTACTATTGTCTGGTGTATTGCATTCATAATAAGCCCTGTCTACATCGTATATTGACCATTTCTGGGCATTCACATTAAAATTAACTTCAGAGAAAAAAAGTATTTGCCCCTTGGAACAAATACGTATGTGAATTGATCAGCATAGTCTTGTGCATGTAAGTAAATAATCTACACTTATTGTTGTACTGCATTTTTTTACTCAGGACACGAAGACTATGAAGTCGTAATGACTAAAATATTTCTTGTGTTCGATTTTGAAGTCACGGGACAAACAAAAATCAGTTTTCTGGTTTAACAGAAAGAATAGAAATTCATTTCTAATGGAAAAAGACATAATTGTCTTTGCATTTGGTTAGATCTAGATGTGTCAACACTGACAGTTCCTGTAATCATGCAAAATAAATATGTGTTTCAACATGGTGTTCGAGACAGCATTTTGATCATGTGAGCCATTGTGTCATTACCTTAGACACATCTTCCAATTCTGTGTTGAAAGGATTTATAACGGAAATTAAGATGTAAGAATGAAAATGTAAGAGCTCAATGGCATTATATGCTGTCTGCTTACAACAAACGATTTTAGAAATGAGGTAATTCACCGGTCTAAACGGTTCTAAAACAAAGTTTAGACCTATGACCAATTATCCTTAACAAAGCATTCGATTTGGCCATAGACGACAGATGCAAGACATTTTACCCCTAAAACATACATGCTTGAACTCTAAATAATTGCTTATCTTGTAATTACTCTTTCAAACTTTTAGATCCTCTTAAGTATGTAATCAGAAGTTCGTAATCAATTCTTATCCCTTCTATCTGTGCGTTTTGCTTCTACAATCGTGATACGATCAGTTGCGTTAAAATTGTATTCATATAAAACAAACAAGATTTTGACTGAGTGTACATTATTTATTTCCTGCATGGCACTCACGAAAATAAAAATAAAAGAACGTTATTCAATTGTAATCTAATATGAATATTGTACAATTACGAATTATTTTAATGTTAAAAGTAGATTTTAATCTAAAATTTCTTACTTTGCAAACCAGCGTTGTCGTCTCCAAACACTTACCACCACATACTGACATATATCACTGAATTAAATTATATATACGAGATTGTTACAAATTCAAATTTCCATCGAAACCGGAAACATGTCATTTTAAGTATAGACAATGACAGAAACCTTATGCTGAACTATTGATTGTATCAAAACATTTTCTTTTCATTATATCTAGGTTTATCTCGATTCGTTTCATCACTTAAAATGCCAACTACATTAAAAACAATTTTATATACAATATGAATTCAGAGAAAGTTATGTTTGTAAAGTGCAACATGGAAATTTGACTCTTGAGAAAATTGACTCTTCATGTTCTTAGATATTTATTAAAGTCCAAAAGCTTGTATATAAAACATGAATGTATGTAAATGTGACACTAATGGACGAAAACAAGCCACCCATATTCTAAATTGAAACATGTCCATTAATTAGTATGTGCTATTTAATTATCCGTATCGCCTAAACAAAACATATGTTCCCCAGATATGAGAACTAATCTTTCTGCAATCACAAAATTGCAAATGATTTTCGTTCGTTAAACCTTTTTGCATAAATCTGTTTTCAACTATATCTCATAATAACAGGCCTAGGTGAATCAGTTACAAGGTTGAGAATCGTATTTGATGTTTTTTTTTATCAAATTATAAAGTTATAATGTGTTTAATACTGAATGGACAAAAATGAGATTTGATTTTAACCAAACTAAGAATCGTCTCAAATAAAATGAGCGTGCTCGTATACGTTATGACATTGCCTGCAGGATTATTTACAATAACTGACGAGTAAATTAGAAAGATAAATACGAAATGGTCCAATTTCTGAAGGAAATCACAACAAACACTTACACCATAACTTCACTAAGATTAAATCCTTATTTAATTGGCAATGTTTGACATACATGTATTCAATGCTCGTTTGTTATTTATCAAACATAGTTTTGACAGCTATGACGTCATCCATTGATAAAAAATGGTCGTGTGCAACTTTTGGCGGGAAAAATTTGTCAACAAACTGGACCAAATTTACTTGGAAAATGTTATTGTTGCACCGGCTGCATGGGGTTATTTCCCTTTCCTGAAAATTTGACATAGGTGTTTTGTTACATGTATTTTTTTCGATTTCAAAGGTCATTTGATGTGATTTTGCAGTTAAATTAAAGATTAAATGTCATTTTAGCAGTTTCCAACAAAATATGGGTCGAGGAAATAGTGATTTATTTTTATTTTGTCAATTTCGTTTGATACACCGGCTGCATGAGCTTCAAGGCTATATGTGATGTCACTCAGTCCATGTACCAGGTGTGTATATGTAATCGACTGAGCCTCTTGATGTGTATGCTTTCACAAAACACATTTTAAACGAAGCAAGATATTCAGCTTCTAATTGCTTCGGGACATCACATACTTGTTGCTGCACGGTTAAAAACAGTTTTTACGCGTGGCACTAGACCTGTGACAAATTTATCGTTAATTTACACCGTCTGTTTCTTATATCATTATGCGCTCTTATGCAATCTTATGCACTATCATACTGCACTAGTGTCTTCTAAATGCTTAAATAACTGATAAAGTTAATTTGATCCGATGTTAACCACTTTCTATACTGCTGTGATAGCTCCTGGTTTGATACGAGAAACAGGAATATCAATATTTCAGTCTTAAACAACGCGACTTGTGCTTAACTTGAGTAAAAAGCAAAGATACTGAATATTTTGCGAAAATATGTTGCAATTCATGTTACATGCACACTGCCCTTTTCGTAACTGATTTTGTTTTGACTTTGTTTCCTTGATGTTGGTATCCTAAGATATAATGTGATTCTAAAAACGTATGAATTTACATGATAACATACTAATCGTATTAATGTACATAGTGAATTGCATTAAGTATTGTTTATTTTTCTAAGGAAACGATTATAATGTTAAAAATAGTAAAGCACATTATGTTACCTATCACTTGTTATAACTTAAAAGCTATATTTAAAAGCATCCAAAGTATAATGCATATCATTTATCATCGATCATTTCTAATAGCAATGCAATGATATCTTTCCGGCATTCAGCATTATGTGACATCGAAACATGATTCGTTCGTCCACTTATGACATCTCTGAGACCTTGTAAAATTTAATGATGTTCATTAGCGTACCATTGTTTTACCCAAACCCATTGGTTACTCAGTAATCTGGAGGTATAGATATATATATATATATATGGAGGTATATTGCTTTAAAGCATATCCAACCTATTCAGTTTTTATTTCCAACATTATTACTGATTTCTGGTTCCCCATCAGCGGGATAGAAAGAAATATCTGATACTGGAAACAAACAGACGGATTGTATAAATATCATTTTCGTTCCCTTTTAACACAACATATAAACTCTATAGCCACCAATTTTCTATACAGACTGGTTAGCCTTTTGTGTATCTAGATGATACACATAAGCGTTGAACCAGATATATCCTATAGGTTGGTGGTTTTATAATATGAAACGACATTCATAGTTTATCAAAGTATTCAGATAAATAACTATTCACTTACATTATTCAGTTCAATTGACAACTGTGGAAATACGTAAATGAATTTCATACCTGGTTTAGAAATGAAACATGTGATGAATATTACACTTATTTGAATTGCCCATTAGCACAATATGTGAATACATCAATGCTTTCTGAGCCGTGTCAAATGGAAGTATTACATGGAACCATCGTACCCTATTGTGTTCCAATTGCACGTATTCATTCAGAGACAATTGCATCCAATATTATTGATTTTCCAATGAATGCACCGACGCACTTATTTCTTGATCAATATGATGTCTTCATCATTTCCGAAATGTTGCCCTCGAGCGAACAATTTACAAGACTGGTTTGCGAGTTAAGCATTTTGCACATAGTGTCACAGTGGATGTAACTGATAACATCACACTTTGTATGGTTTTTTACTGTCAAATTACTCTGCGTAGATTTCATCTATATACCTAACATAAGAGATCACTGACAACAAACGTCAAATAGACAAAATAAGCAAATAAAAACGGATGCGACTGAAATTATTTTCATTTATTTTATTCTCTCTAACGATATGCCAAATGGGGTCCAGACGAGTTAATTTCGTGACGAGAAGCATTATATATCACTGATGGCATCTAACGACGATGCTAACAACTGATATTGACCTGAACAATAACGAGGGTATTTAATCAACGACGACAATACTGCCCTTCCTAATACACAATGTAGGTCATACATGTACAATCATTACCTAGATAATAATATAGAGTAGCGATATTGGATCACAAAGTTCTCCATAATCTCCTCTACGTCAACTTTTAATGTGCTAATAACGGAAATGGGATCCATCATGTAATACATAGACCCTAAAGCAAACCTCTAAAGAATATTTACTAGATTATTTAGATTTGTTCCAACTATTAATAGTACTTGGTGTTTATACTTATGTGTTATGTAGGGTTAACGCAAGCTGTTTCGTGCTATTTCATCTGCAGAGTCATGAGGAACGGTTGGTAACTAAGCCCGTTTATTATCATCAATTGGGACTTTCTTAAAACTGGACACCAACAGCAAGTGAATCTTTGTGTTTACCTGGTGTATGGCCCTTATAATGTGCTAACTATAAGTATGGTGTGCATTGAACATTTCGAGATTTAAGCACCACAACGTTCCTATTTCTAAACCAAATGAAGAAATCAGCTCTTCATACACATATCGCTTGCTTAGAATGAGAAGGTCGTAAGTACAAAATCAAAGTTGCGAGAAAACACGAACAAAACTGTCCGAAAATTACCCTTTACATATTGTATTCAACTTCAGTTTCGCTAAATAGGCTAATAAAAAGCGCCCTGTGATGCTGATCTTAAATATGTATCAGTCTTACTTGTAGTAAGTAGTAATATTAAGCCAGTGGTATAGAGTGTACATAGGGTATAGATGACATAAATGTCTATCTCGATTTATAATACCCCAGTTACAAATACTTAATAACTACATATTGATTATCAGATAGGAATTTATAACCAAGACGAACAAAACACGGTAAAATGATTTCTGGAGACAAATGACCATGACAACATGTGTGGTGTTTCGCGTAAAGATGTCATTTATAAGCATTACTTCATAAAGCTCTTCCCACAAACACTTGTGCATGATCTTTCTTGTTGTTACGATTGATCCGTACAATGATAAGATTTTCATAAAATTTCACGATTTAGATTCAAATTTGACAAAGTGCAAACTGAAAGTACGTACATTATTCAATTACAATCTAGTTTAATAGTGATCCAATTCGGAGATTATATTTCAAAATGTGTGTTAATGTTTCAATTGGTTGTCAACCATATATGTTCATGTCTTACCATTGTTGTCGTCTCCAGACATTCTCCGCCACACAATGATATGTATCACTGAATTAAATTATAGATACGATCTAGTTACAAAATTTAATTTCTCAACGAAAACCAAAACATGTCAGTTTTAGTATGGGCGATGACAGAAAACAAATGGTAAAGTGTTGATTATATTGTAAAAGTTTCATTTAATCATGTGTAGGTTTAGCTTGAGATATTTCATTACCGAAAATGTCAACAGCATTTCAATGTTGTATATTCTACGATACCATTTCAAAGAGAGTTATGATGCATTATAAAAGTTTCAGTTCATTATGCATAGGTTTATCTTGAGTCTTTTCACTTCCTAAATTCAATATTCTACAATATAATTTCAAGAAAGTTATTCACTCACAAAATCATAACGTGTATACTCACGCAGAACAATTAAAATGAGATATTTTGTATTATCCATCCTTTTGCCAACACATTTTACTGTACCCATTTACCTAGCTTCTGAAAGACTGCACTATTCAGAGGAAGCTCTTTGTATCGCCTACACAAAGCATATGTTCCCTAGTTATGAAAACTAATCAAGTATCAGCTCTAACACCATTGAAAAGAATATGTTACAATCAGGCTATCGTTAATTTTCTTTCATTAAATTGTTATCAATTATTTATCGTTATTACTGGCCCAAATGAACAAGTTTCAATGTTTAGATTTTTGTTTAAATTGGAAACGTTAACATAGGTTTTATACTGTAGAACGATAAGTGAGAATTTATTTGATTTAAAGGGACGTTAGTATAGCCTCATAGACAATGGTCGAGCATTTAACTTCATAAAATTCCACATTTCCTCGTACATCATTATACTGAATGTGTGTTGTATGTTTGTAGCATTTTGACGAGTGATTATGCTCTGTGTTACGTCTATTTCTGTTGCCTCCCTTGTCAGAGTTTCATTATATATTTGTCAATTATCAACTTAGCAACTCGACTTGTGTGACTTTACTCCAAAATATCGTTGAACGAGACAAGATGTGTAACTACTAACAGCTTTGCATTATTACATTACATGTTGCTGCACAAAACACTCCCTTAATGCATAAGCTTGACACTAGATATGTGGCAAATTAAGTTTCACCGTTTTTTAGACATCTTCTTGCAAGCTAATGCACAATAATACCACATTATTGTCTTTTAAATGCTAAATGGCACACATAGTTAATTTGATACAATATAAATCATTTTAAACCCATTGCTGTAATAATCTTCTAACTTTGATGATACCAAAAATTGTAATATCGATATTCCAATCACAAACAACGAGACTTAAGCGGGTAATTGTGACTTAAAAGTTATATGTAAAACTCTATAGATTTACGTTAAATAGGTTGCATTCACAAGTAATGTCTATATACAGTTGGGGGCTTAAGATAGAATGTGTTTCTCAAGATTTACTCAGACAGCTTTATGGTATTTATATATTAATGCATTACATAACGTTTCACCACCATATCTCTAATATCGGTGGTTTGTTTAAGAAGCACACAAAATCGTCAGACAAAAGCTAATTCGACTGGAATATTTTGTATTTCTTTTATTCTCTCTGTCCTTTGTTATTTTTGGTATGCTTTGTTGAGTCTGATCAATTGATGCCGTGAAAGTGGGTATTATATATCACAGATGTCGTCAAATCCAAATCCCCCTGAAACAGAGCAGGATGACCTCGGAAATCAAAATTGGAGTGTGTCTGTATGTCATTATACTGAGTTTACAAAGCAATACCAAGGAACTATGACCACAATAGACCAAAAGAAACGCAGGTAAGTTCCGACCTAGTTCCCCAGATAACTGCTGTAAAAAGCACGATTACCGAGTTTTTTACAAATATCTTCCAAAACAATGACCCCAAGTAACCAAATGAGACGTTACTGAAACTAGACCTAGTTATCAAACACCATGCCCAAAATTAGTAAGACGAAAGTTTACAAAACGAAGAGAAGAAATCAAAATACAAAACGTCTATAATAATCCAATGTATAAGCTAAAACGTTGACACATTATACATTCAATAAGCTAAAGATTGAATGGACTATGAACACAATTTCTGTGTGATTAAAGCTTGTCAATTATAGAAATAGATATATTTAAATGACATTAGGTTGAGGTTGGTAATAGTTAGCATTCGATTCCAGGTGACATTGGCATGTTAGTTATCTATGTGAAGTATTCTCCATGAAATCTATCAACTTCGACTAGCACGGTACTAAAATGATTTTTTTTTCATTGAGCATACCTCTAGTTGTATTGCAAGATCAAGCACAAAAGCAAATTCTAATGTACTTTTTCTTATTTAAAAAATAGGTGATTCGTTTCGTCTGATACATGCCGTAATAAAACGGGTTTAAATTGGACGAGTAATGAGCAAACATATATTTATTTATGAAATCATTAACTGGTTTATTTAGGTTGTCTTTAATATTAAATAATGGATATTGATATCTTAGTAAGCCACATTTTCCTGGAGTACCATTTATACTGATTAGTAAACATCTAAATTGGATTTCAAAATAAATCGCTTACTCTATTAAAAAACAGTATGTTTTATAACTATAAAAATCTGCAGAACATGCATACACTTTCAGACAACGAACAAATCAGAAAGCGCGTTGATTTTCTGGATTGCAAACGAAATGTCACTAAGAAATGTTTATATTTATTACCAATACACCCAAGACTAAAAAATGTTGATACAAGTAACATAATAACTCTCAGAGTATATAAATATTTTCTATATCAAATAGTCCAAACATCGATCAAGAAGTTGTTTAAATTTAAAGGTTATACAGGTGCATAATATGAAATATTTCTGTTGAACGATAATTTCGATATGATCTTGTAGCCAATCGGCGAAAACGACAACTTTAGCATCGTGCTTGTTAAAGAGCGATTGATAGAATACAACAATACATAATACACAGTAAAAGTCTTAAATAGTAACGACAAACTAGCGTAATGTACATTTTCTGTACCAGAACATCTTCGTCCGTATAAAAAACCCAGTGACAATGTAAATGTCAGTACACCGAACCATCATACAGTCAACTATCTGCTTCTGTTTTATGTATTTTATGTCCATTGTGGCTTCTTGTCATTTAGACTATGAGGACATGGTTCAAGATTTCTATATCACAGACACAACAAATGACATCATTTCTTCGATCTAAGGAGCATTGTCTAAGTCTGTTATTATGTACTCGTATTATCTGAATCAATAAGTCATTATTTTATTTCATCAGTTTTAATAACAGCGTGGTATGCAACAAATATCTGTTCTCAGTATCAACATAATATCGTCTACAGATAGCACTTAATTGTGTCCGAATTCAACCGAATTCCACTGTGTAACCTTTGTTAATATCAACTATTGGTCGCGTACATCAATGACGCAAGTTAATAATGAAATATTCAATACCAATACAGTGTATTCATTTTTATCATGAATTCATCAACAATTTGTATTCGCTTGCTGGACGATGTTTAGGTTCTTTATGTGGAAAACATAAACAAACCATTCATTTGCGGAGGACCAAAGACAAATGTGAACATCGATTATGGTTTCATTCCCGAATAACACAATGTATTGTCAAGTTTACAATAATTGATATTTTATCGTCGACAAAATCAACTTTGTTATGACATATTGATAGTTACGTTGATCAGACCGCAGTTTATTACATCTAGATAGTTCCCAGGAAGATGTCAATTCTATTATCATATACGTTCGCACAACTATCTAAAATCACTTTCCTCCGCGCAAATTCGTAATTCCGTATTATCGTACCTAATTTCAAAATTTCGATTTAAACCGCTGAGAAAACTATGTCGCTACTTAACAGTTATATTATGGGATAAATAACATATTCTCTTAAGAGGAATTATAGCTATTAACGTCAATAAAGTGTCTTGATATGTAGTAACAGGAGAGACTTAAATACTTAAGGAATACCATTAGTAACTAGAACACTGTTCACATAAGAGACACAAGTTACCGGATTTAGTATTTATAAACGTTACAACGAATTGTTTTATGTGTCTTCCATGACATATTTTACGTGTTTAATGTATAACATTTGTTGCACGACTACACTTCGTTCTTCATTACGAAGTATTCTGTTTCCTCTGATTGTCTCAATATTAATGTTAATTTAAATTGACCACGTGATGAGCAAAAATCAGTAAATTGCTAAAGCTTCACCTTCCGTGTTTTGCATTCCTTTTATGAGACAGAATATGGGTTTGCTAATTTAGTAAGGGAATTGGAACGTCCTCACAATAGTTTTAACACCAGAAATGCTGAATGTATAACATGGTCTCGCTGATTAATGAATCAATTAATTACAGAAATTCCAACATCGTATACAGATATACTGCAACGCAGATACACTAGGGATGTACAATTGCATCTGTAACAGAACCAGCTTTAGGTCACATCGCTTCCGTCTTCCCTGTTTGCGATGACTTGTTGATTACGCATAAAATACATGCTTATGGCAGACCAACAGGCACCAAACATTGTGACACCCATAAAGTGTTGATGGTATCTTACAGCGCTACTACTAATCGCCAAAATGGAAATTCAGTATTTTGATCAAATATTGTTTGTTTCAATTAATTAGCTGTATGAATTGGTATTTAAATAATGATTTGAAATCTAAACATGATGACGCGACACTAAAGTAAATGCCTTAAACAGCAACCTTTACTGGGTGGCTTTCATCCTTATGTGCATAATTATGCAACAAATGCGGTTGACATTGAACATAATTAAAAATAATTATTAAACGCCTCAAAGTTGATTTACGTTTTGCAACATCGGCCAACACTTTTTGTCGGTAAATAATTTTCCGGATAATCGCTTTTAATTGTATACTGTTTCATTTCGCTATGCCACTCAGCAATTTGCTTTAATATTATGCAACGGAATATTCAGAACAGATCGCTGAGAAATTGAAAAGTAAAAACTGTTGACATTGTCAAATGAAATTTAGTTTTCCTAGAGTATTATCTAGAAAATTAAATTTTTTGATATATAAATTTGATTTCGAAATAACTTGTGCCAACAAAGCAAGTATGTTGTAGTTTGTCATCACCAATAGTGACGTGTATCACTTAACTACATTAAATACATAAGGAATATTTGTTGATTTTGGTGTAAGATCGAATTTTATTCACCGAGTGATCACAGAAATCAGTATTTTCACGAGTGGCGTAGCCACGAGTGAAAATATAATTTTCTGTGATCACGAGTGAAATAAAATAAGATCTTTCACCAAAAAATCAACAAATTTTCTGTTTATTATTAGCTTCAATTTCTCGTAAAACGGTACAGTAATTGGCTAAATTGGAAAAAATACATTGAAATTAGAACGTCACGACGTGACAACTATGACGTCACAATGACGTAACGCATATTTTGAAGCCCGGCGCTGTTGACGTTGCGTTTCTTTTTCTACACGATACTGGAACCAGCTCCAAAACAGTGAAAATAACAAAACGATAATTTCACTGTTATTTGTCATTGTTATTTTCACTGAAAATCACCATAATCAACTGAAAGCTAATAATAAATGCTATTATTGAAAGATAATTGATACATCAGATAAAAAGAAAATGTACCATTCGAAGAAACTGATAATGATATCAAGTTCTTGAATCATTGATTATGCTAAACCATTGTCAATTTATATTCGTGAAAATGCTACAATAAATCAGACAAATTACAAATCTACTTAAATTCAGTTTGTGCGTTCTTTGTTTTGCTTTCGACTACGACATTTGTTAATCGAAACATGTACATGACAATTCCAAATTGAAAGTGCAGTTTCTAACATTTTAATTATTTCTAATACACTTAGGAGAGTAATCGATATACCATTCTATGCCACCGGCAAATGGGTATTCTATTTATCATACACAGGTTCATTGAATTTATGCTGGTTCGTTTTCTGTGGCGCTGGCTCAGTGATACCTTCCCTGTCCGATTTTACAATATGTGTACATACGAATAATTATACGTGTTTGTGACTTCTACATGGATCACTTATAGTACTTTTGATATACAGTTGTCGTCCATTTGTAACAGTTGACCTACCACATGTTGAACCAACATACAGTCATCTGTTTCGGTCTAAGATATTTTCATAATCATAATGGTTTCATATTATTAAGAAAATAGAGACTTACCAATGACTATGAGCTCTAGTGAGATTTCTACGACCACAATCACGACAAATGGCATCATTAAGGAAAGACATAAACATTCTTATTTCCAACCAGGAAACATCGTGTTAGTCTTTTATTGTGCCATGGCATTACTTGAATCAATAAGACATGACCCTTTTATAACATCATCTGGCAAGAAACGCGTTGTAAACAGAAAATATCCTGTTTTATTTACAGTATATTTCTGTATATTAAGGAACATGCGTTCGTCTTAGTGTTACTCAAACCTCACTTCGCTTCCTCTATAAATATCAACAAATAGCTTGTTGTGTGCCCTCGTACGTTATACAGTAATGCTCAGTTTTTTAGCAATGTTTGGAGCCATAGTGCGAGTATCACAGTCCCAGTCAAAAAAATGAACATCGCACGCACTTAAGGCACTCAACTGAAAATGCAAAAAGAAGAGATATAATTTGAGATATTGGCTTTGTTTGGTCATCCTCTGCTTATCCACACACAGAGACTCATGACCTAGAAAGGTGAAACATTACTTGTGATAATACTTAATCATAAAGACAATATAAAATAATCTTGCTCGAGTTGTCATTTTATATAGATTTATGTTAAACAAGTTCTTGACATTTTATTAAGCAAGCCTCTGGCTCCTACTCGCTATACCAAAGCGGATATATGGAAAGTCATGTGATATATAACCATCTATATGAATATGCCTCTCTCCTATGTACGTATATACTATGCATATCCTTTTCTTTTCCTAAAGCCGAAATATAAGCAACCAAGAGACAAAATTAGTATATGGTTGATATGATGCACACCGTAATGAATAAAGAAATACGTGTCTACGAAATGCAAAAGGCGCCAATATATCTCAGACAAGTTCATAACGGAATGCAATATTGGTCATGTGGTCTGATTAATGGGTGTATAAATTGCTTCATGTCTGACTTTATTGTCCTACGGTCAAGTTTAAGACAGATCTCATAATAATCTCAATTCTACAATTATGTGGTCACTCGCGTCACCTTGAACGACGACCAATCAATATTTATGCTAACTGATATAAGCGTTTTACGTGATGTGCATCACAGTGTTTGAATGGGTATATTGACAGGCAGATGTAGAGTTGTACAGTGGACACTGTTCGATCAGCTGGTAAATTTCGACTTTGCTGATAATCTTGTTGGATGATCAACTACCAGGAGTCATCTACAAGAAAATATAGTCTTACGCAATGTGACGTGCTAAACTACTTGGACTAAGCATCAATACCAAGAAGACCAAAGTAATGAAAACCAACACTGCTAAACTATGTTACATTTCTTTCGAAAACACAGACAAAGGGCGGGCTTGAAGGCGGACTGTGTGTTCAAAAGCATTTTGTTCGAGATAATGCACTGAAATAATATAAGGTTAGTTTTTTATCATACATGATCTCTAAATCTTCCAAAGCACTTGTATGCCAAATAACAAAGCAAACAATGGAAATTGAGCAATTTGAAAAAGGAGAGAACTTACCAACATCGAATGCTCACAACTGCCACGTAGTGCGATATACCGATACTCGGCTTATCTTCTGTCTAGCAATAAGCACCGTTGTCATGATTTATTATGATTACTCAAGTCATTTGGGTACGATAATGTATAACAAAGCAGGCGTAGACAACGCAGTTACCCGAACGATCATGCTGCTATTTAGCCGACCGTAATTCCAACTTTAGGAGGCGAGTTGAAAAGGCGAGTCGGAATGAAATGATTCTATTCATATTGATGAGTATTAGGATTCTCTTCTTCCGAAGGTTGTCTGATTTCCATGTCCTGAATCTTCTTCTAACGACATACTCTGGATAATTATTATAAAGGCAATCGTTTTGTATTTCCATGACTGGATCTCTAGATAGACAAACGCCAAGCATGTATTAGTGTTTAGCTATGAATAGGAAACTCTTACGTTTGAGTTGAGGCAAAGTTAATGTGATGGTTTTCAAACGTTAATATTCGTTCATCTGCGACACACATTTACTAAACATTAACATGACCACCAAAATTAAACTAAGATAATAACTCTTGCAAGATTATCTTAACCTATCGAGATCAGTGTTGTACATACGTAAATAGTCCGAGGAATACTTCAATGTAAAATACATCTAGTTGGTGACAAAAAAAGATTACTTTTGAGATGCTGGATGAGGTACTTTTTAATTAGGTGACTGTGCTGTTTGGTCACTATGATAAACGTTTTTAGCCTTTATATTCTCGCCCTCTTTTTGCCCATTATTGTTAACTAGGTCAAGTCCCATAATGACTCTTTAAGACGTCCTTGGTGTTTTAAACTAGGTCAGGGGTGGTTGTGCCTCATTTAGTCGCCCTTTTGGCGCGGGTTTGTGTGGTTGGTTCGCCGTGCAGCGGGGCTTTGGGGAACTTGGTCGAATATTGGCTACGTTTCATTTGGCAATAACCGCTATCGTATAATTTCTTTGTGAATGTGGGTATTCCTGCATTTTATCGTCGGGGACTTGGATCTTTAATTGTTTCTTCGGCTTATGTGTGGGCATTGCTCAATGTAGTTGGTAGGAATATGTAATATTATTTCCCACCCCATTCCTACCTTGCCCATTATTTTAACTAGGTCAAGTCGTAGTTGTGCCTCTTTAGGTCGCATAACGTAAGGTCACTGGCCTTGTGTTTTATACTAGGTCACACCCGGGGTTGCTGTGCCTCATTCGGTCGCCGTTTTGGCATGGGTATCTGTGGGTATTGCTCAGGGTAGTTGTGTCGTGGTGTTTCTGATTTCTGTGCTCGGCTGGTTGGGTTGAGTGCCACCTTCCCTGTAGGATTTTCTCATATCTTTTTTACTAATGTAATGAAGCTCTCTCGTACTTATACCAATAAACTGTGATTCATGATCAATTTTCAATTTGACGAAATTTTGTTAAATCAAGTGATTCTTTGTTCCGCAATCCAAATCTCAAATGTCTCTAGCAACATTCAGGGTCGTTTTACAAACACTTTAAATGTAGAAGGTGTGTGAAATCTGGAATTAAAGATTGTAGGAAGAAACTCAATGTTTTAGCAAATGGATTAAAACTTGATTAATTAATCTAATTACCAAATAATCAACATCCACTTGACTATGTAAAGTGTAATCTCTAGAAGATGATGGTAAGAATATTGACCAGGTGACACTGGATGGTGAAAAATACGCCACACAGGAGAATTAATAGTGTAGATCAGTGTTAGCCTGGTAATGCTAATAGGTGTGTGATAGACAATAATGAGATTATTTTGTACCTTAATTCCAATAAACGATTCGTTGTATCGTATTCCAGGTTGGTGTGTTTGAAACAAGTAATAAAAGGTCAAGCGAAATGAGTAAAATATCTAGCCAAGTTTGTTTCACTAAACAATTTCATAAAAATGCTATGCATATCTATACTGTTACACATATGTGGTCGGGAATACAATATAAATGTTTGAAAAGAATCGAAATGATTAGATACGATCGCTGTGAACGAACCCCTTGTTTCATTTCCAGACATAGATAATGACTTAGATCTAATTGCTTTACATTAATCCGTCTTTGAATTAATTAGACTATGTTTCTGAATAACCAACTCTACATTCAATACTATGGCATCTTCTAAGAAGGTTATTTTACATTTTGTGATGTTAATCGATTCATCAGCTTGATTGCTTGTGTAAGTCAAATTCCCTAGTTGTGTATTACACTGTCTGTGAAACAAACAACATAAACAACAATATTAAGAGAACCCGAACATAATTTGTATTTCAGTAATGTCTCTTGTGTCCTAGGATTACGCTATGCTAAAAGAACTGAGTGAGTTATTGCCCTGACAATGGATATTGAATATCCGTAAAACTATAATCCCAAGACAATCTGGCTTACCAGTTCTCATAAAACTGGTCATTGGGTAATCATTCAGGATTTACATTAAGATTTAAGAGAATCTGTTGTCGCAAAATCCATTTCTGGACAGTTTATTACAAATTTATATACCGTCGAGTAGAGTGAACATTTCTTTATTGCGTTCCAATTGTTATTTGGTTCACTTGTATGACACACATATTGCCACAAGCAGTAAAAAACTACATCAGTTTAGGTATTTTATCTTTTCGGTTATAGGGGTCGTTAATCTAATTTTACATTTCTATCTTCTGATTCTTTATTAATCGTGATATTATCGCTCTAACATCAATCGTTATTCAAAATGCACTTTATTTTCATTATTGTATTCACTGTAGTACTTCATAAACTATAGCCCGGTGAATACATGACATTTCATATTTGAGATTTACGTTAACTGTATGTGTTGTTATAACATACGTTACAGCTCCTATATTAGGCGCAAAATGTGTTTTTATTGAGAATAGATGCGACTCAGTAAATAAATACTGCAAGAACGCACGGTTAACCAAGCAATTCTTCAGTTTGGTTTGTTAGGAATGGTACTGTGCAATTGAATATGTAGCCTCTTTATACGTTTTCTGCATGCGCCTGCTGTTTAATGCGAATGTTGACTTCCCTATCCGACCTTTTTTCATCTTTTTAACATATTCTTATGTTTTGGCTAAATAGTTAGGTGCGTGTATCAGTTTAGCTTTATATGACCTGAATGTTGCTATCACGTAAGCTTGCATGCTGTACAAATATTACAAAGCAACACATGGAATACGGTTGAAACGTTTGAAAACCTTTATTGGTTTTATTAATTTTAAAATAGAACGCAAATGCAAATCATGTACTATGTATTTTCTTCAGAATGTGTCTAGTGGTCTAGCCAAGAATACCATATCAAATCGGACAGAAATAACACTAAACACGTCTTGTACTCAACTTAAACAATAAAGTACGAAAAGCACAAAAAAAAACATTATATGTCACAAGGCATACTGTCAAACATCAAAATGAAGGAAATTATGAACCAGCACGTTAGCAAAAAGGCGACACCCTACTACATTTGTTCGTTCACCTGCTGCGTACCATTTAACTAAGGTAAGAGTCAAAATACAGGAAAGAGTCACTAGGACAACCTACAAAATACCACCAAATAGAAACAGAATATATGTCTCTAGATAAATGAACCCTCCTTAATGCATTCAAAGGGCACTGACAATCACTATAACAAAACAAAGTTAAACAAATAAATGTCATGACAATATTCGTTTTGTTATTCCCTGAATCGTTTTCAACTATGAAATAAAAGAAAGTATCTGATGTGAATGTAGCAAAGGTCAGACAAACTGTAACACATTAAACCGATTAAAACAAGCCAGAAGCGTTCATGAGAATTAAAATATACTTGCTTATGATCAACTTAACAGCGTCTGTCTTTTACGCATCTATAAGACTATCTTGCATAATTATAGTGCAATAGGTTGCAGGAAGATGTCAGGAACAGACGATTGGAAAATACGATAATTTACCACTTTTTCTAGTACCAGGATTTAAAAGCGGAATGTTTTGTATCATTCGTACAACAATGCACATGTATTATCTCAACAGGTTCCTTTGGGAAAATACAGAGCAGCTTTCAAAATAAAGATAGATCTTCCATTGAGGATTTACCATTCTTAGATGCTTTGTCAGATCCTCCAAGTTTTTTAACTTGCTATGACCGAGCATGTTGTTTATGTGACACATGAAAATCTGTTATTCATAGATTTATCTTATCAACCTTTATATTCTAATAATCAAACAAATGTCGATGAAGGTTGTTTCTATACTTCATTCTTCAAATAATATAGTCTCAAATGTAGAAGGCAAATACACGTGAGGTGCTCAGAATTACCCAACATCACTGTACGAGTATAAAAAACAACATTGACAAATAGTTTACCTTCATTGAATCGTTAGTTAACTAAGACGTTGTACAAAGATATCTTACAGTTGTAGTTAGAATTATATTTTTAACTCTGGAATACTACACCATCTAGCGAGAACCTAAATTCAATTAATACACATAGTAGTTCCAACAAATTAAAAATTTCTTACTGAAAACGAAAACATGTCTGTTTAAATATGAGACGGCCCTTACGGAAAATCATTTATTTCATTGAAACGGTATCTGATAATTTTATATAGGTTTCTCCGAGAGAAATTGTCTGGTTGCAACTTTCAGACAAAAACCTCACAAGGGATGCGGATACAAAGCAAACTATTCACATTTAAGTTTAAAACAAACATTGACTTTATTCACGTACTGGAAATAGGAATGTCGGTAGTTCCTGTTTATTTTTTCTATAATTTCTGTATTTAAGATAGCATCGACCTATATTTCAGGACTCATAAAGTTCTTGTTTTTGTGACGTAAGTCACGCAGGTCATTATAACCTCAACGAGCGACATCAGTCGCAGTTAAACATAATACTGCAGCTGACAACAACAGATACTGGCCAACAACCAATCTCATTTCATACCAATTACATATAACATAAGACGAGACGGTACTTAGCATAAGATAATGCCCTCGTGTTCGTTCAAGAAGTACATTTGATGGCTAGTATCAGTACTGTAAGGTGACATTTTATTTGCGGTCGGATGGAAAACAAGTTTTTTACCTATACTACTCACGTTTGAACCTCATATATAACAGTATTCGTAAAAAAGAGAATCTAGAATCCCTGTTTTATATAATGGAGTATATTGAGTGCAGAAAGTTGAAACTTTATTTAAGGTCAGATTTATAACATAATGTTTACATATACTAATCACTTTCTACACCTCCTGGATCAATATTCCCTGTTTTAGATACTGGGGTTTGATTAAATGAAAGGGAATGCAGGTACCATTCTTACTTCTACTCTTGAGAATAGCAATCTCTTAGCTTAAAGAATCTAGACTGAATTTAATTTGATGAAACGATTACATCGATAGTAAGTGTTACCTTGATATGTCATTATTCAAATTGAATAGAGCCTATTTGAAGTGATACAAAATATATTTTCGAAGTAAATTGGTAGAGTCTATGAGAATGACTTATAACTTCACTGTGTTTGAATAGTTATGTCGTATTCTTCGAAGCACGACAGGTACATATATCTCGAAAAGGTGTACACTTTGTATAAGGATCAACTTTGATACTATCATAACAATTAGCAGACACACATATGGAATATTTAAGTACAGTTAAAAGTTATGGCTTATATAGAACATAACATTCATAAAACATCAGTGGCAATAGGTTTTACAAACTATTTAATTTATTTTCCCAAGATTTATGAATGTAGGGAACCTCAGATTTTTGTTTAATAAGTACATTATAGAAGTCTTTGTTTTGCATTGTTTTGAAAGGATGTTTTAAGTCCTCAAGTTGCAAATGTAAGTTTGTTTTGACTTTAGTAAGGCAAGATTCTTTTGTTTGTACTAGTTTCTTCCACGCTGGTGGTATCGATTCTCTGAGAATACTTATTTCAGATATCCAGTTTGATTTATTTTTTAGCTTATTAAGTATGAAGGTTTCATTGATTAGGCCGTTCTTATCCAGTATGTCATTAAGAAAGTAAATGTCCGAGTTTATCCAATTCTTGTGAAATAATGTTGTGTTTGATTTTGATTTTATGCGTTTGTTGCCCCAGAGGACTTCTTGTCGGATTTCTCGGAATGCTTTAGGTATTAGTTTGTTTACATTATTTTGAAATTCAAGCCAAACCGCGAGGATATCATTGTAAATAGTTGGAAGTTTACGTTGAATTACTGGTAGGCTTTTTTCAGAACCAGGCTTGGTATAAAAGATGAGCAAATTCGTTCCATATTGATTGAAGTAAGATTTTGGAATTGTTTTCCAATTCGCGATTGTATCATTTTCTAAGAATTGTTTTAGCCATTTAATCCGTAGTGATTTAATATAAGAAACTATATCTATCATGCCTAAACCCCCATCAGAGAGGGTGTTAATTAATATGCTTCTTTTGATCTTCTCTCTTCTATTATTCCATAAAAAAGCATATAACATTTTATTGATACAGGTTAATGCAGCATTAAAAACTCTTGGTTTTAATCATAACTTTAGGTGCTTAAAATATATAATTTTTGGATACAAACCAGAACTAAGAGAATATACCAATATCAATATCATCATTAACCTAATGGCATTCAGTATTTATAACGTATCTTATATCTGAAAGAAGAACACAACAACATAATATAAAAAAAAACATCCTTATAAATGAACTAAAACGAGCAATATTCATACTTAAAACACAAAATAAAGCATACACATTAATCAGGCACTTCCTAGACCACATATCAAGCATGCAATAATCAGCAAACAAATATTTCACTGAAATACCACTTGCATTATTTTGTGATTATATAAGTTTTCCTAACATGTCGTCATGATATTACACAAATTAGTGTACTATAATCGGAAAACTAATTATTATTTGCCATCAAGCTATTTTGAATACATTTTTGTTTTGAATACTAACTATAATTATATGTAATCATTCAGAATTGTAAGGTGGGGCGAGGGATGGTTCCCCGACCCTCTCCCACCAATGACGGGGATTAATAAATGGGCTAGATCCACGTGACAAAGCCGAAAAAAAACTATTTAACAACGATGCAGCGCGTTATTCAATGTCTTGTTTTCAGCGTGCTATATCAACGATATACGCATATAATTGCATTTAAGACTATCAATGACGATCAATAGCGCGTCTCTTTCCGTTTATATCGAATATCAAAATTGACGATTGTAAATACAAAATTGCACAATAAAGTAATGATATAAAATCATAGAATTTGATGTTTATCAAATTATATTTCGTATAACAAACCTATTATGACATCACGTCTTTGGATTTTACTGGATCTGAATTTTACCATTATACAATAATAAGACAATTGTCTGGTGTATTGCACTTATAATCTACATCTTACAGTCTACAACGTACGTTGACCATTTCAGGACATTCACATCACCAACCGATTGAAATAATAGCCTGTTTCACATATTTCCAGTTTATTCATTCTACCTTGTTTAATAGTATTGCCTTATAAATCCTGACTTAGATAATTAATTTACCGACAACACTAACACACTAACATGTATACAGTGAACTGATTTTAGGAAAATAATTATCCTTTCAACATGTGCGGTTTATCTTGTAAAGATGTCATTGTAACCATTTAAAACTGAAAGCACTTCTCACAAATACATGCACTTTCTTAGTCTCACGATTAGTCAATTAATTATACGACTTTCATGGAAGAGAAATATTATTTTCCCTAAGGCACAAATACACGTACATATTTCAACTGAGCAACATGATCTTGTAAGTAAACAACTATGAAGTCGCAATAATCAAAATATTTCGTTTGTTCGATTTAACGTCACAGGACAGACAAAAATAGTTTACGAATGTACGTGATGGTAACATAAGAACTGATTAACCAGAAATACATTAATTTGTAACAGAAACACATGTTGTATTATATAATATGTACGCGTATTTGAAATTTGGTTAGATCTAGATCTGTCAACGGTGACACATCCGTCAACAGTGACATCATGCAAAATAAATTCCGAATTCCAAGGAAAGCGCTAAAGCATGGTGTTAAAGATAGCATCACGATCAAGTATGAAGTGCAGTCTTTGTGTCATTGCCCCAGACATATCTTTCACTTCTTTTGTTGAAGGGATTTACGACAGAAATTAAGATGTAAACACTATCTCATTGGTATTATATGCTGTCTTATTACAACAAACAATTGTAGAAGTGAGGAAATGGACCGGACAAAATGGTTCTAAACCAAATTTACACCTAGGACCAATTATCCCCTTTATGACACTCGAATACGATGAAGTGTTAATGTACTAAAATGTAATCTAGTTTTAATGTGGTACAATTTTAATATCTTAGAAGTGCTATCAGTGTTTAAATTAGATTTTAATGTCACATGTCTTACTAAACAAACCAGCGTTGTCGTCGCTAGACACTCACCGCCACATACTGATATATATCACTAAATTAAATTATATATACGTGTTAGTTACAAAATTCAATTTCTCACCGAAAACGATAACATGTCAGTTTAAGTTTGGACGATGAAAGAAACCTAATGGTAAACTGTTGATTGTATACAAACATTTTCATTTCATTATGTCTGGGTTTATCTCGATTCTTTTCATCCCTGCAAATTCACTCTAAAGTGCACGTTTTAGAATTAACTATTAGTAACCCTACCATAGAAAAGTCTTTGTAACGTATTATTTGACTTTCAATTATATCTCATTATAACCTTCCTAAGTGTAGCGGTAACAGTGCTTTGTTGTTGTCATCAAATCACATCAAGTTAAAATTAGTTTTATACTCAATGTGCGAAAAGAGAATTTGATTTTAATCAAACGATTTATATCGTCTACGATAAAATGAGTATCCCTTTTCGCAGTATAGTTTGTACATACATGTTATCAAACACGAACTGTATGTTTTTGAGTAGTGTGATTGTTGTCAGTGTAATATCTGTATGTTATGCCGTCCCTGTCCTAGTTTTTAATTTTAAACGTTATCAACTGAGCCACAGGTAATTGTATTATTGATTACGAAAAATGCATATTTTGTAAAATGTATAATTTTCTTTAAAAACATCTTTATTTATAATACAGTTACCTGTGACTGGATGTGTATGCTTTCACAAAACCAACACGTTAAACGAAGCAATATATTTAGCTTCAGTTGGCTTCTAATGACTTTTAGACATTACATACTTGTTGTTGCGCATTA
>CAVMCB010000017.1:0-16887 GCA_963678985.1 Spisula subtruncata | reverse complement strand
TTCATCCTTCAGTCTTTTCTATTGAAACTATAAACAAGGGCATTTTGACCAAACTTTTTCCAAAAAATATATTAGTCCCCGACACTGCAACTTTTAAATCCTAGTGAGAATCCTGATGCCTATTCAAGACAATGTTCTTAAATCATATATATAGTATCCAAAAAATTGAAAAGTATGACGGCAACATGTGCATTTGTGCTTCAGCTTCTGCTAAAGTGGTTTGTCAACCGTTTTTGTGCCCCAACCACAAGAGTGGCTGCTGGCAGGGGTATATAGATTTGCTGTTGTCCATGCTCCACAGACTCTGTCACAAAATCTTGTGACTGATTGTGTCTAGAGAAAAAGTACTGGATGAAACCATGAATGAGTAATAATCAGGAACTCAAGTTTGTAAAAGTTTTCCAATGTATTAATCAGTCCTGAAATTTGTCTTTTTATAATTTCAGACATGTTTTCCTTCGAGGAACTGCTAACACGTTTTTCGCTGAAGCCAGCAACGAAAGATGTTTTAGAAAGGGAAGATTTAAATACAAAGTAATATTAAAAGAGCTCAATTTTTAGTGCAAGGGGTAATCAAGAAATAACAGGAAAATGGTTACAAAAATGTTTCTTATAAAAAATATTAATCTTCTACATTGCTTTTGCCATGAAAATGTGGTACAAATTGTTAGTCCCCTACCAGTGAGAATCACTGGAGGGAAATCTGGATCCCGCGAAAGTAATAAAAGTATTGTAGATATTTTCACAAAACTTGATGTACATAATATATAAAAGGGCAATGTGAGGATCATGCACGTCCTTTATTTTTCATCAGATGTCAAAGGTCGCAGGGACCATTAAAGTCAAATTGAATTAATGGCTCTAACTCGGAAACTCTCTGGCATCCTTGAGTAGTAGACCCCTATTAATTTTGGGGTCAAAGGTCAAGGTCACGCGGATGCCAATGAATGTCAAATCCGTTTTCAGGATGTAACTCACAAACCCTTTGACCTAGAGCCTCTATATTTCATAAGATGGTTGGCCTCCTCGAGTAGATGACCCCTGTAATATTTGGGATCAAATGTCAAGGTCACGCAGGTGCCATTGAAGGTCAAATCCGTTTTTAACTTTGACTCATGTCTCCTTTTACCTAGAGTTTCCAAACTTCACAGGGTGATTGGACTCCCTGAATAGATCAATCTGATTGTTTTTTAGGTTGAAGATCAAGGTCACAGGGGCTGTTAGGCAAAATATGTATCCACTCATTGTGACTCAATATCTTGGGACTCCTTTGCCATTCTGCCTTAAAAACTTCTTACTATTATTGGGGGACCGGTAGGGGACTAATGTGTTGTGAGCAACACCCTGTGACTTGTTAATATATTATGCAAACCAACTGTTAAAAAATAGCCATTTCCGATAAATTCTGGATTACACCTTGGATATCTTATATAATATTATCTCTTTGTCATGTTTTGAATAATTATATTAAAGTGTATTTTATTAGCTTGGCTTTTCAAGAAAAAAGTTAAAGTTAATGTTGTCACTTGATTGTCTGCTTTGATTACCGTGGCAAGTGTTTTGTGCAAGTCATTTTCTAAAGGAGTGTCTAAGGTATCCCCTTGAAACTCAGAATAGCTATTCACTATAAAAAGCTTCTCCACAGAGGAAAAGCTTGTGGTGCGTACACTACAGGTGCAGTTGGCGTTTTCTGCCTACTTTCTGTGGCATGCATTGCATACACTATGTGTAGAGCACTTAAAGTACTATTTAGCACTGACTGAGAAGACTTGCTCTTTCCGCATGTACTCATTTTTATGCACCCAAAGGCTTCAAGGGAGTCATATAGTTTTTGAACTGTCCGTCATTCTGTCAGAAGACTTCAACATTGGCCATAACTTCCTCATTAGTGAATGGATTTAATTCACCCTTGCACACTATACCCTTTGGTACAAGACCTTCAAGGTGACATATCAATTTATGACCTTCACCCCTGGAAGACCTTGAAGACCACTTTTTAAAAAACTAACATTGACCATAACTTACTCATCAGTGAATGGATTCAATTCATACTTGCATACAATACCCCTTTGGACAAGACATTCAATGTGACAGATAAGTTTATGATCTTAACCCCTGCCCAGGATGACCTTGAAGATCCAATTTTTCAAAAACTTTTGCTGGCCATAAACTTCCTCATTAATGAATTGATTTACTTCATACTTGCACACAATACTCCTTTGGACAAGACCTTCAATGTGACATACCAATTTATGACCTTGACCCCTGGATGACCTTGACATTGGAGATCTATTTTTTTGAAAACTAACTTTGGCCATAACTTCTAAATTAGTGATAGGATTCAATTCACACTTGCACACAATACCCCTTGGTACAAGACCTCCAAAGTTACTTATAAGTTTATGACCTTGACCCATGGATGACCTTGAAGATAATTTTAATTGGCCATACCTTTCTCATTAGTGAATGGATTTAGTTCTTACTTGCACATGATGCTATGCCCCTTGGGACAAGACCTTCAAGATGACATATGAATTTGACCTTGACCTCATTGATGACCTTGACTTGTAAGATCAAATTTGACATAACTTTATCACTGAATGGATTCACTTTATACTTGAACATGTCGCTCCTTTCCGTTGAATGTGTTGTGGAATTTTTTCCCTGTTCAAAGATCAAAGCACCACTTCGGGGGCAGTAGTTTTTGACATTGTTCAATCTTAATGGAGTTCATTTAAGTGATGACACTTATTATAAATGCTGAACTTTTGACATTGTAAGCATGTCTGATATTTAATATGAAAAAGATTTTTTTCAGGGAGAGTCTTTGTCTTTTAAGTCCATCTCTCATAGACAGTTTGGATATAACACTGGGGCAGAAGTTGCTGCTAAAGGATGCAGTTGTGAGCCTGAGGAATATGGGTAAGTTAATACAGAGACAGAAATTGAAAGTTATTACTCTTTCATAGAAATTGTTGGCGTTCCGAGATCGAATCACGGTCACATCTGGACTGCTGACTGACTGAGTTTCCTGATTCAGATTAGGTACTGTTAAAAAAATTGTCAAGCATAACCTTTATTTGCCAGTCAGTTTTCTGCTGAAACATGGCAGGCATATATGTGTCTCCACACTGATTCGAACCTGGGACACAAGTTTAGACGGCAAGCACTCTAACAAGTACGCCAAGGTTGCCAGTAGTTCTAGCCTAGACTGAGGGTCAGGAAAGTAAACATTCTATGGGCTTGACTGGAAATAAGTTGTAACATCATTTCTAGGAGGGGACTTTCATCGATTACCTAGATGTTAAACCAGAAATATTGCCATTAACTTTTTGACATTGTGTGTGTCAGCTACTTTTAAGTTTTACATAGCCTTTAAAAGTATACCGCCTTTGTGGTCCAGCGGTCATATGTGCTGTCTTTATGATCACTGTAACCTCTGACTGATAGAACATTTTAGGTTCGATCTCTACCATTTGATGTCAGAGCAGTGAAAATTTAATATTTAAACCAAATTAAATGCAATTGCAACAGTTTGAAATATTAATTTTATTGTTCCTCTGTTTTACAATGTAGTAGACACAGACACACCTGAAAGGAAGGAGTCCACAGAGCCAAGTGCAAAGGGAGATAATGCTCAACCAGGAGCATCTGGATGTCATACAAAACCTAACATGAGGAAGTCATGGGGTCAGCTGACACTCACCTTTGATGGAAATTTGGGACCAGAACTTTCTGTAGGTTGCTTACTGAAATCAGTCAAAAGTTCAATATCCAGCCAAATGATCTAGAGGCTTCAGAGTTATGGTCCTTGACACAGAAAATTAGCATTTTTTTTATTTCAGCTCAATAACTCATCCATTAGCCATTGGATCTTCACCATATTGCATGAACAAGTGTAAGGCCTAGGTCAAGATCGATAACCAGCCAAATTGACTTGGGAAGGTTACAGAGTTGCAGCCTTTGATGCAAATAAAAATTGCATTTTTTCTGGTTTCAACTCCATAACTCAATCATTTGTCATTGGATCTTCAACAAACTTCATAAAATTTAACCAAATCGACCAACCCTGGGGGACATTAGTTTTACCAAGGCATATATTGGGAAAACATTTGAAAATGTTCTTTGACCAATATTGTTACAAAAACGATTTCTTGAAAACTCTGATTGCCATGGTAACCATAAGTGAAATCTTCAAAACTCTTCTTAAAAACTCATAACACTTACTGTCTTGTTTATCAGCATTGACAAACAGGTGAACGATACAGGGTCATCTAGACCCTCCTGTTCGTAGATTAATGCATTATAAGTCTGACTTTGCATTGGAAAACATGTGTGTAAAATACTTGGAAATTCTTGAATCTTCTTGTTATAGTCATTTTGTCTTTTGTAGGATTCTGTTGATGAAAGAGCAGAAGAAGAAAGATACATGGCCCTGGCTGTTGAAGAAATTGATGAAAAGAGTAAGATCTATTATAGTGTGCTGCCTGGAAAAATGTTTGATTATCACACAGCAATCAACAATGCATCAAAAGAACTTTGTCGTAGTAATCCAGCATTACTTGCCGATAGAAAGAAGCTGTTTGAAAAGGCACGTAAAATGGTACATGAGAAAGGTTATAGCTACAAGAAAAAGAAGTCACGTTCATATGATGAACCAGAACCAGAAAAGAAAAGACAGAAACATGTAAGCTCTGAAATTCGAGTGAAAAGAATGAATGAATTGAGTGAAGATTTATCAGAAGTAGATGTGGAGATAAGGTTGCAGACTCAGCAACGAGAGAAGTACAAGAATATCAATGAACTAAATAAAGCAATAGGTTCTACAGAGAAGTTAAGTGATCTACGAGAGAAAAAAAGAAAACTACAGAGTGAATTGACTGTCTTGCAACTGAAAGATGCAAAAGTAAAGAAAGCCAAAAAAAATGCTGAAAAAAAGAAAGACTATGAAAGCAAGCAGCCTAAACCTCCAATCACAATAAGGTCATTTCTCAAACCTATGACAGAGGAGAAAGTAAAAGCTACAGAAAAGAAATCAGAAGGGTCTGAAGGTGCAAAGTCCACATTTAATCCAGAAAAAAATGATGTCATGGAGCCAGATGTTCTTACACCTGCGAGAGAAGAGAATGTAAAAGCTACAGACAAGAAAACAGAAGTGTCTGAATGTGCAAAGTCCACATTTAATCCAGAAAAAAATGATGTCATGGAGCCAGATGTTCTTACACCTGCGACAGAAGAGAATGTAAAAGCTACAGACAAGAAAACAGAAGTGTCTGAAGGTGCAAAGTCCACATTTAATCCAGAAAAAAATGATGCCATGGAGCCAGATGTTCCTACACTTGCGACAGAAGATAAAGTGGAAGTTACAGAAAAAAAAACAGAGAAAAAGAAAGTGATAGACAGTGAAAATAGTTCTGAGACTAAAACCAAAGTGTCTGAAAGTGCGACGTGCGCAGTTGATGCCGAACAAAATGCTGCCAAAGAGCCAGATAATTTTCTGTAAAGTCTGCTGTGCAAGCTAATCTTCCAGTAGACACTGATGTTGAGGATTCCAAGTTCAGTTCCTTCGTTAATGATATGAGACAAAATTTGTCAGATGTAAAATCATGTAAAGTTGAAAATGGATTGTATATTTCTAAGTTACAGTGTGTTTTGTTGGAAGAATATTCAATCATGCGGCAAAGGTATTGCCATCAGTTTCACAAAGTTTCATGCATAGAATGTAAAAAGCTGGCAGAATTTGCAAATGCTATATTGACACATGAAGTAATTGAACTATCAACCATTTATCGAAAACATTTTGGGAACTATTCGAAGTGGGATAAAGCTGTGCGCAGGACTCTACAATTGCCTGTAGTGATATTTGTTATTAAAGACAGCAATGAGAAGAAAAGCTATGTGACAAAATTGCAAAAGAACATTAACTATTCCAAATTTGTGGATTGGTATAGCAAAATGCATAAGATTTCAAAATCAGAACACAAATCAACATTAACCAGTACACAACTTAAAGCAGTATGTCAACTTGCAAGTTCTGAATCTGACCGCTTGTTGATTCGATATGCTGCATGCGAGTCCAGTGGTTTGTCAGCAAAAGGAGCCAGAAAAGTGTATGGAATTGATGACTTTGGTAAGAAGAAAGAAAACATTATGGATGCTCTACGAAAGTCTCAAGAAATACGAAGTGCCGTCTCGGACCTAGCACAGCTACAAGACAAAGCTCTACTTCAAAGTGTAGGAATATATCTGGATGATAGTGAATCTACAGACACCAGTAGTTCATCAGGCAATGACTCTGATGATTGTTTAGATCTAGATGAATATGATGTTCAGGAAATCACAAACGAAAATGATGATGAAAAATGTGAAGAAGTAGTAGAACAAACTCAAGTTAGAGTTGAAACTGGATCTTTGAACCATCAGTGTATATGTGAAGAGTCTGTCATACCTGATTTATGTGGTGATTTGGCCAAGACTGATGATAAAAGACCACCAGAGCAAAACAGTGGAAATAAAACATCAATTTCATTTCGTCCTGACAGTGGCTTGAAAGGACAACCTCTAGCAAATCCCTGTGTATCTAATGACGTTATGCTATTATGGCTAAGAGAGAATAACTTGAATTGGTTTTCATTAGTTAGAGAAACTTCAAATTACTTGAAAGATTATACAGAAGAAGTGACAAATCACTGTTTGACAGACTTTTCTTCTTTTCTCCCAGAAAGTGATCTTACACAGGAAGAAGAAAATCTTGTAGAGATTTCAAGACAGGCCTATCAAGATTACTGTAGAAATAATAATTCAGATTTATCGGATACAGAAAGTGAAAGTGATGAAGAAGATTGGATAGATGTGACAGATTTTGATTCAGAAAAGGTACCAGAACTAGTTAGAAAAGAAATTAAAAAGATGAAACACAAAAAGAGAAGAGAAATTTCAAAGTATATAGCAGAAGAAAGGCTACTGAAGAGAAAAATCTCAAAACGCTTAAGTAGAACATTGCACAAATTTCCGAGCATAGGCAAAGATATTGAAGAGTATGTTTCAGACAGACGCGTTGGAGCAGATCAATGGAGAAGAACTGGTATATTAACATTTACAGGAAATCGAAAACGGGGACTGAAAGTTACATATATGGGCATAAAGCGACATTTAGAAAACTTGTACGGTACAAAAATTGGATATGGGTCGGTAGTTCAGCTGTGTGCAATAAGAAATAAAAGAAAATTATCTGCAAAACGTTACAAAGAGGTCGCAAACGTCACTTGCAGAAGGGCAAGGAAGGGTTTTTCTATCAAACTTAACCCAGATAGTCATTGGAGCGCTTCTCTTTATAAGGGGTTAGATTGGTTACAACTGAAGGATGGGCGAGATAAAGTAGTGTTGAATCGTGATGACCAGGCAGGTTTCAGACTGGATACCACAAGCACGCATAAACTGGGAAAAAGTATTTCAACAGAGCCAACTTTAACAACAAGGACTGATTTTGTCAATAGCTACAAGTCCGTACTTCAGACGTCATCTTATCTTTTTATGGAAACAGAAACTACCCCGGTAGAATGTGTCGGAGTTGTGAAAGACCATTTTACATTTACAAAATCACCAGCACAGCACATGTCTGATCTGAATATGTTGGAGCAAGACACAGATGTGAATGTTCATCTCAAAGATAAACACATAGATTGTATAAGAGTGGATGGTGCATCTGATGAAGGCCCTTCACATGTTGAAATCCAATTCTTGTGGGGAGAAAGACATTACAAATTAGAAAAAATATGTACATTAGTAACAACAAGGGAAAGTGGTGGTTCTTATTTAAACAAAGTTGAACTTATGAATGGCTGTATTTCTAAAGCTCATGGTAACTTATTTATTCCTTCAACGCTAACTGGGTCAAATAGAGGGGAAAAGGGACTGAACGAGTTGAAAGTAAAAGAAAACATGGATGTAGCACTTGATGTATACATTGATCATGTAAATGGTGCACCTTGTTTTGGAAATAAGTTGTTGATGAAGAAAGGAAGTAAGGACAGTGAATTAATTGAAAGAAGAAATGATGTTTTAACCTTTTTGAAAGGGAAGAAGAATGATAGAAATCAACTGAAATTGGAAAAACCACAACTCTTTAAGTATTTTGAAGATGTCCAAAAAATGATAGAAAATCACACTGTAAAGCAATACTTCTGCAAATATATTTATATGCTCCTACCATGTTTTAAGCAAGATTGTATACACCCAATCTGCAAAAAAGGAAGAGATGAATCAAATTTTGATGACATTCATTGGTTTCCCGGAGGACCACCAATAACATATTTACCAATACCTATTCCAGATAAAAATAGTGTTGGCCACTACCTTTCACCTGTGGAAAATTACGAAGAATCGTTGAAGGGAACTGTGAATTACGCTAAAATTATAAAAGCACCATCAGAGATAATAAAAGAAGCTTCTGCAACTGGTGCCAGCATGCTAGAATTGGTGCAAGAAACTTTACTCTCAGAGGATGAAGTACAGATGCACCTTGATGCAATAAAAGATATTGCCGAGAGAAGAAGAGAAGGCGCTAAGAAAGCCATGGAAACCAGAAATAGAAAGAAAAAAGGTAAAAAGCTGGTTTGCGTTAAGTACTTGTGTGGCAGCTGTAAAAAGTCACCCCGTACTTGATATTCAATGCAGGTCATACTTGTATTTTGTGATACCCTGGCCTTCTTTAGGTTTGGTAGTTAAGAGTACACCATTCTATTATATATTTTGGGGTCACAATTTTTCATTGAGGGTCTGAGGGTGGTGGGTTGGCTTCCACTGCTGCCAGAGTCCGTGACCTGTGTCGATAAATAGTCTCTAAAATCAAACTGGTAAGAGACTGACACAGGTGTTTACTGATGCTCGGATTGCTTATTTTTTATTTCATGTGTTGATGTGATGTATTCTGATTATAAATACCCTTGGATGTCATGAAAAAAATATGCTGCATAGGACATTTACCTTGAATTAACTTTTTTAAGCAATAGTAATTTCATAATGATTTCATTGAGTTTTAAGATGTAATCTACATTTCATCAGACTAAACTTTAAACTTAAGTATTTTCTTATTCTATATATGAAGAGATTACTTTTAAAATACATGTATACTGATATATTTGACAAAATGGATTTCTATAGTATGATGTTTGATCTGCTTTTTGGTCCAGAAATTAAGAGGTCACATTCGCCAACTTGTATAAATCACTTGTGATCTCTCACTGATAGACGGTCATGGGTTTGAGCCCTGCTGAGAACACTACTGTTTATGTGAGAAGGTTGTCAGTTTGTTAAGGAAGATGGCTAGAGTTATGCGACCTATCAAGACAAACAAATAATAATACAGTTTGAAACCAAAATGTCACTGTGATATTAGGTACATTGACATGTATGTATGTAACTTGCCACACCTTTTTAAAATTGTAATTTGAATTTTATAGTATTGTTCTTTTAGATGTCCAAGTGGAGTTGAATCCACCTACAGCCTCAGCAGAGACTTTCTGTTGGTGTGGGGGCCCAGAAGAGGGTGAAATGATCCATTGTGAGAAGAGCGATTGCCATATTGGATGGTTTCATTTCCCATGTGTTGGCATTTACTTCTCGCCATCGGGGCAGTGGTTGTGTCCAGACTGTCAAAGTAAGTTAAAGGCTACACAACGCATCAAACTTAAGTACAATGTAAAAAAATGAATTATGGATTTATTCTTATCAAAAACATCTTTAAGCTTTAATATCTAGTAATTTCTTAGCAGTTTGTTATGAAGGAAAGGTGGCCTGGTACTGATTTTTCACAAGAAAGATGGTCTTCGGTAAACTACCTGCCTGAATATCGTATGACTGAAATACTGTTTGATTTTAGTTAAATTGCGTCGAAAGATTTTAGTTTTTAGAAGTGCTCTTGAATCTTTTTCTGGAACCACCCAATACTATTAAAGCAATGTGTGTAAAGTTGCATGCTCAAGGAAACAACTTGCACTGACAGGGTTCGAACCAAGGCAGGCAGCAGTCCTGAGACTAATAGATTGTACTAGTCCAACACTTTAACCCTTCAACCACGCCGCCACTCACACTGTAAAAAATGAGTTGAAACAAACAAACAAAACATTAAATTAAACCACTTGTCTTAACCTTTGACTGTCTCTGATGGTGTTGACTGTTGATGTTCCCATGTTTCATAAGGCTGTGTATACCGTCCTGGACGGTCCATCAAACTTGTCTGTCAATAGACATTGGATTTTCCAATATATTTGATTAAAATCCAATTATGCCAATAGAGCACAGACTTGAGCCAAAGTTTGATAATCAGGATACACCAAATTGACACATGAAATAAAGAAATAAGTAATCTGAGCATCAGCAAACACCTTCACGCATAAACCTTTTCTGTAATCTTGTATAATTCAATTTGTCTGGTTCAAATTGGATGCATGTCTCACAGTCTGGTTCAACTTAGATACATATGCAAACTTTCTAAGTTAAAGACATTACTCCGAGATCAACGATCACGATCTCTTAACAGTAAGTTTCAGTTAAAGCTGAGAAAAAGGCATGCATTTAGGCCAAGATATAGGGTTTTCATTAATACTGTAACAATACATTTTATTGTGTTCATTTAAACACTGCTCGCATACTGTGTGGTTTATCAAAACAACTTTTGTCAGGACCTCACCATAATTAGATTACTCCACTCACAGTTACTTCATGGAATTTTACAGTGCACGGAAAAACCAATCATAATTATGCTACAACTATGACAATAGCCTAGTGTCATATCTTTAAGCCAACAATGTTCCAAAAGTTGAAAGTGCATATTTTTCTATTTATTTCTTTTAATATTTTTACAGCTGATGGAAGTACACGCACATGCTATTGTAACCAGGGGGAGTATGGGGCTATGATGAGTTGTGCCAAAAAAGACTGTGCGATACAATACTTTCACCTGGCCTGTACTGGGCTCAAACGATATAGAAAAAAATATATCTGTCGAAAATGTGAAATGTGATCTGACAGATGTCGGAAATGTGAAATGTGATCTGACAGATGTCGGAAATGTGAAATGTGATCTGACAGATGTCGGAAATGTGAAATGTGATCTGACAGATGTCGGAAATGTGAAATGTGATCTGGCAGAATATTGCTATTAATACAAAGAGACAGTTAAAAGAATTATGTATTATTGCATACTTTTTACATTGATCCGTTCTCTTTGGGTTAGAGACTTTGTTCAGTATTCTATGATACTGCATGTTTGCAAGAGAGACAGTTAAAAGAATTATATATTATTGCATACTTTTTACATTGATCCGTTCTCTTTGGGTTAGAGACTTTGTTCAGTATTCTATGATACTGCATGTTTGCAAGAGAGACAGTGAAAAGAATTATGTATTATTGCATACTTTTTACATTGATCCGTTCTCTTTTAAATAGGTTGGAGACTTTGTTCAGTATTCTATGATACTGCATGTTTGCAAGAGAGACAGTTAAAAGGATTATGCATGGGTGAAAGTTTTCAGGCATATGCCTGAAGTTCAGGTTTTTTAGAGTCTGAAAAGGTTACTTTTTGTTAATTAGCTCACCTGAACACGAAGTGCTCAAAGGTGAGCTATTGTGATCGCTGGATGTCCGGCGTCTGTCTGTTGTCTGTCTGTCAACAATTTGGCTTATGTACACGATAGAGGCTTTATTTTTCATTCGATCTTTGTGAAATTTGGTCAGAATGTTTGTCTCCATGAAATCTAGGCTGGGATTGTATTCGGGTCATCACGGGTCAAAAACTAGGTCACGATGACCTAGTTTAGAAAAACCTTGTTATGCAATAGAGGCTGTATTTTTTCATTGGATTTTAGTAAAATTTGGTCAGAATGTTTGTATTGATGAAATCTAGCTTGGGATTGTGATGAAATCTAGCTTGGGATTGTATATGGGTCTTCTTGGGTCAAAAACTAGGTCATGGGGTCAAATCTTAAAAAAACCTTGTGTACACGATAAAGGCTGTATTTTTCATCGGATTATAATAATATTTGGTCAGAATGTTTGTTTTTATGAAATCTAGGTTGGGATTGTATATGGGTCATATGGGGTCAAAAACTAGGTCACGGGGTTAAATCTTAGAAAAACCTTTTTAAACGTCTTTGCCAATAGGGACAATTGAACTCAGGTGAGCGATATAAGGCCATCATGGCCCTTTTGTTTTTCAAGGTAAAATGAATAAATTTTTAGGTTTTCAGGTTTTTGAAATTTTCCAACTTTCATCAATGATTATGTATTATTGCATACTTTTTACATTGATCCGTTCTCTTTGGGTTAGAGACTTTGTTCAGTATTCTATGATACTGCATGTTTGCAAGAGAGACAGTTAAAAGAATTATGTATTATTGCATACGTTCTCTTTGGGTTAGAGACTTTGTTCAGTATTCTATGATACTGCATGTTTGCAAGAGAGATAGTGGAAAGAATTATGTATTATTATATACTTTTTACATTGATCCGTTCTCTTTAGGTTAGAGACTTTGTTCAGTATTCTATGATACTGCATGTTTGCAAGAGAGACAGTTAATGCATTTAGACAAGGTCGTAGTCAGAGACATGTAACAGTTTTAATATTACATACTTTACTATATATTAAAGTGTTACGGATTTATGTTGAATTTACTCTAGTACACTAATACCATTCATGGGCAATAATGGCATACTGGTTTTTGCCATATTTTTGGTCTCGCACATAAGTGTTTGGCGTTGCGTTTGTGACGTTATGTATCAGTAAGCAACACTTTGGTAAGTAAATTTTTTTGATATATGCAGTATAGTTTTTTGACAAATCGCAAAACCAATAGGAGACATTTGAGGATACATGCAGGAAGAAAACAGTGAAAATGTGATATTGCAAGTATCACATTTAAAGAAAATGTTATATAATTGCAAGTGTCACATTTAAAGAAAATGTTATATAATTGTAAGTGTCACATTTAAAGAAAATGTTATATAATTGCAAGTGTCACATTTAAAGAAAATGTTTTATAATTGCAAGTATCACATTTATAACTGTTTTGCTCCTGTATGTATTCTCAATTGTATGGTTCAACTCTAAATGCATTGGTTCCATATAATTGTATTCAATAACACATGCTTTAGATGATACCAGTACTTTTTTAGACAACAATACTGTCTATGTCTATGCAATATTATACATGTATGGCACTAAATGCATTTAGTGTGGCACCATTAGAAGACATTTGAGAATATACATACAGGAGGAACAGTTTAAATGCATTTAGTGCCATACATGTATAATATTGCATAGGCATTGACAGTATTGTTTTCTAAAAAGGTACTGGTATCATCTAAAGCATGTGTTATTGAATACAATTATATGGAACCAATGCATTTAGTGCTGAACCATTAGAAGACATTTTGAGAATACATACAGGAGCAAAACAGTTCAAATGTGATACTTTCAATTATAAAATGTTAACATAGTCATTGAATGTATTGTTCTGATCTATAGCATGTGAATTGTATTATGGAATAGATATTTGGATCTAATGCATTTTTATGCCCCTGTATCGATAAGTCGGGGATATATTGTTTTTGGCCTGTCCGTCTGTCTATCTCGTTGTCAGTCATTCCGCCCATCACAAACTTTAACCTTGCTCATAAAATGGAAAAGCCTAGGCCTAGTTTCTTCACATGTGCATGTATTTCAATGATGTGTACAACACCCACCTGTTTTACGTCAAAGGTCAAGCTCACTGATTTCTTCAAAATTTACCCTTGCTCCTAAAATGAAAATACCTGGGTCTAGGTTCTTAAAACTTTATATGTAATAGGCTTTCAGGGGGCATACATGTTTTCTGAAACACATCTTGTTAATAATATTGTGGAGTTATTTGATCAAATTAAGTTCAAGACAGTCTGCATAACTCATTACACTGTGCAATATGATTTAGCTTGGAATCTTGTGTGTAGCTATAGTGATGTAAAACTAAAAAAGTACTTGAGAAACAGACATTGTTTAGTCAGGTGTTCCTAATCAGTCTATTGAATTGTCTTTTGAATCGTCTATTGAACTTTTAATAAAATTGACTTCTGAAGAATTATTTTTTGTTATAGTACACCTATCAGATTGTTTCACATTCAAGTCCAAAAAGCATATGACAAAAGACAAAGACTGTATTTTGAGTTTCAAATGATATTGTATTCTGTTATCGAAACATGTATATATAATATATCTGGATATGGGTGGCATACTGGAGTCACTTTGTCCATCTGTTCTTCTTCTGTCCTGTACCTGTAGCATATTTTTGACCATCAGTGTTCAATCATTGTTTCTAAGAGTGCAAATTCAATGGTTTAAAGTTGAACAGTACAAATTTTTCTTGTCCCCACAGGGCGGGGACAATTTGCAGGGGTTTTACCATCTGCATGGCCCTGGGGGGCGGGGATTTTACCAGGGGTTTGAAAAGACAAAAGTAAAAACCCCCGCCCTTCCCCGGGGTTGGGGGGGCCGTGGTTTCAATTGACTGGTGCATTACAATAATGTTTCACCTACAATAAAGTCCAACAAAGGGCTATACAGTATAGGACACTTTTTGTGGTCTTTTTATGCACTAGTCAGTTGCGTCCACAGCTCCCCAATCCCCGGCCATTGGCAGGGATTTTTACTTTTGTGTTGTTGAACCCTCCGCCATTTTCCCGCCCTGTGGGGGACAGCTTATGGTGAGGTCTCTGGAGCTGGATGGTAAAAACCGTGGGTGGGCCGCAGATGCGACTGACTGATGCATTAACTAGACTTTCTGAAGACAAATTTTGATCTTTTGTTGTGACAGGATTATGTGTGTGTGAGCATGTGTATCTGTGTGTGTGTTGGTTAAGTTTATTGTCCAGAGTCATTTACTCAAAGAGGAACAAGGGTATCCACTTGAAACTCTTCATAAATATTCACCTTCAAAAAGGAAGCACATCTTGACAAGGCGCTGGTAACGCTGTAACGCACAGTGCCGTACCCAGACACGAATTTTAGCCGAGGCAGCCTTGGAGCTGGACATGACCGTAACGAGGAATTTTCCAAAGTGGTGCGAAATCGGGTCTTGTTTGGGTGACGGTGTATTTACAGGAGGGGTCGTCCAAATTCGTTCTGTACATGCTTTTTTGAATATTTACAATGTATTTTGCGAGCGAAGCGAGCAAGAAAAAGGGACTATTTGTTGAAGCTGATACAAATTTAATTTATGGCAAATATGAACTATTTGTCGGAGCCCACACACATTTTATTTCCACATGATATAATTAATGCTCATAAATTATTATAAAAATACACTTTATTTGTATCAGCCCACACATTTCGTTCTCTTCGTAAAATTGAATGGTGATAAATTATTTGGCAAGCGCATCGAGCCAGAAAAAAACTATTAGTACGAGCCCCAAGAAATTCGTTGTCTACATGATATTATGGGCATTAGGTATTAGGCGAGCGAAGCGAGGCAGAAAAAATGCAATGTTTGTCAGCACAAACTCGCGTGGTGTGATTAATCCTTAAAGATGCATGATTTGCCGTAGCTCACACAAACTCGTTCTCTAAATGGTATGATCAATTCTCGCATTATTTACCCGAGTTGCATGCCACATAAATTCGTTCCGAGAGTCTACACGAACTTATGAAGCATTGATGTTATGTGACAAGCAATGCGAGCCAAAGAAAATGCACTGTTTCTCCAAGTTGCATGTCATGCAAACCAGTTATCTACATGATATTTTAAACGAGTAGTTATTTGGCAAGCGAAAAGATCAGGATTTCTCTGAGGTTCAGGTAACACAAACTACTCTCTACATGGCATTCTTAAATATGTGTTAAATTCATTTGGCGAGCGAAGCGAGCCGAATTTATTTACAAATGTAAAACATTGCACTTCTAACCAGGACCACTTAAATTGGTGTAAAAGGGGTACGTTTGCGACCGATGCAATCCTTAGTTATGACCATGTAGTGGTCCGGTGTATTTGTTAACCTAGAACGTTTCTGAAAGCACGCAATTAAACCACCGAATACACTTTCAACATTGACAAAATCAGAAAAGTAGAATAGCGAAGCGAGCTAGATAAACATTATTTATATTATTTGAACACCTTGCCGAAACATATTCTGTATTTGATAGTACATGTATTCACTTATAGATTTATCTATGACGCCTTCTAATTGATAATAGTCACTGATACAGCTGTTGTGAAGGCATTTTGTTTGGTATTGAAACGGAACATCAAGAAAATTCATAGCAATTTTTAAACAAGAGCTCAAAGGAGAAAATACTTATATGCACATGCTTATACTCTTATATGTGTAGCCCACCTCACTATTAAATTGATTGTAAACAGTATCATGCGAGTGTAGCGAGCGAAAATTGGCATATTAACTATTTTTACTCACAGAACATTGACCTGGATTGCGGCGATATTAAGGGGATGGTGTGCCGGTGCCACTTGCTTTCTATATATAATAAAGGGAAAGTGTCCGGTATACTATACTACCATTAAGGTGCAAATCTAGTGCCTCAAGTTGCACTCTTTGTTTATAACTTGCGACAGCTTGTAATATTTTTTTATTATTCAGGCATTTTATTTTCCATATAAGCTGAACACGAATTTTCCTCCAAAAGGTTAGGTGTGCAAATTTTAGACGAGGCAGCTGCTAACCTAGTGCCTCAGAATAAAGTGCCTCATTGTTTATTACATGCGGTAATTTGAGACATTTTATTTTAAATATATTCAGGGATATTTCATTACTTGTATATATTAATAACAAAAAAATGTTTGGTCCCCAAATTTTAGGCGAGGCAGCTGCCTCGCCTGGCCTCAGTGTAGTTACGGCGCTGAC
>CAVMCB010000016.1:0-57139 GCA_963678985.1 Spisula subtruncata | reverse complement strand
AGATATAGAGTCTTCATCGTATTTCGACACTGTATTTTATCAATAAGGAGAACTCAATTTACAAAGAAAAATCCTATTTTCGACAAACCGACTAACGATTTGAATACTAAACACATGCATCAGACGAAATGGTAATGCTTGCAGCCGTAACAAGAAGGGATGTTTCAATCATAGAAACATACACAGTTTGGTCCAAATTAACCATTATTGATTTATTACTTCTAAACCGGTGCAGAAAAAAACAATTGTATGAGTTTTATTCTCACAAAACCATTCCTGTGCCTTACTGTTCATAAAAAATAACAGAGACGTGTTTGTTCTCAGAAAAGTATTATTGTCCTACATCTAGCAAACGAGAGTGAATAATCATCCTTGATTTAAAAGTTGAAAAAAGGACATGTATACTGCATGTACTTAGAACTGTATTAATTGCTGTGGAAATCGTGTTGAGAAATATCAAATTAAATGTGCCTACCGCGGTATTTCACTGTGCGATTTACGTTCGTTGGAATTTATAAAAAATACCTAGATTTGTCTCGGTGCCTTATCCCTTAGCGTCTGTTCATGCAGAAAGATTTGTGTTTCTTTTGTTGCCTTTCGATGTTGTTATACATTATAAAAGTATTAATATTCATGGGGGATTAAATTTCGTTGATCAAGTGGGAGATCTCATCCACAAAATTAAATCTCCACAAATATTAATGATTCATATCGTATATAACTTAGTGGATCAGTTATCCTTGTAATTGCGTTCCCACGAAATGGTCATTTTCACCAAAAACACGAAACATGGCCCCAGTGGAATTAAATGGTTTGATAGTACATGTAACAGTTCATGTTTTGATATATACATGTACATTATGGTTGTTAAATATTATTGCTTTATACATAAATATTAATTGAATAACGATCACACTAAATATAAACCATAACGAGTTCCTTTCAAATGCAACGCTGAAAGGTTTAAGGCCATGAACCATCTACATCAATCAACCATTACGACGTTATTGATAACGGTGTTAAGAACATGAATACAGTGTTTATTTGTCTAAATGTTTCGTGTGTGACATGACTATTTATCTCACATTGTTATAATGACAGTTCCTCGAAGAAGTGGTCACACTCCTAGAATGGGAAACTGTGCAGTGTCGGTTTATTTTTGTTTCCACTTGTCCTTGGAAGTTTATTTCCTCTGCCATTTGTTTTTAGGTCCACCGCCCACAACCCCCTCTTTTCATCATTTGTATCTTGCGTAGATGATGGATGAGATACTTTTCATTAGGTCACTGTAAGATACGTTTTTAGCATATATATTTTCGCCCTCTTTTTGCCAATTATTGTAAACAAGGTCAAGTCCCATAATGCCTCTTTAACACGTATTTACGTTATGTCACCGTCTTTGGTGTTTTAATTAGGTCAGGGGGTGGTTGTGCCTCATTTAGTCGCCGTTTTGACATGGGTTTGTGTGGTTGGTTTGCCATGCAGTTGGGCCTTTGGGAACTAGCTATTATATAATTTCCTTTTGAATCTGGATCATCCTGCACTTTATCGGCGGGGACTTGGATCTTTGGTAGTTTTTCGGCTTGTGTGTGGGCATTGCTCATTGTAGTTGACAGGAATCTGTAATATTATTTTCTACCCCATTCCTACCTTCGCCTTTTTTTACTAGGTCAAGTCGTAGTTGTGCCTCTTTATGTCGCATATCGTTAGGTCACTGTCCTTAGTGTTTTAACCTAGGTCACGCCCCGGGATTGTTTTGCCTCATTTGGTCGTCATTTTGGCATGGGTTTTTCCGGGCACTGCTCAGTGTAGTTGTGTTGTGATGTTTCTGATTTCTGTACTCGGCTGGTTGGGTTGAGTGCTAACTTCCCTGTCGGATTTTCTCATACCTTTTTTATACATAGTGAGACACGATTGAAAGCCACGTTATATCTTCCATTGTTATCACAAAAGCTCCTCATGTAAGGCATTGTGTTGACGTGTTTTTGTGAAATGTTTGTATTTTTGACCTATCCGTCTACCAATATAGCCTTTGCCACATTTCTAGAAAACTAAAAAATATTACAACCGCGAATTACTAGATTCACAAATCTGGTTCAAGGCGAACAAATACTTATGGAATATATATTGGCTGGCTATGATTACTAACTATACACATATCAATGCTAACGTTTATCGTAGAACTGAAATAAAATGCATACCGTTTAGATGGTGTACATGTTCATCCCACAGGTAACTGTATCTTGAAAACGAAAAAAAAAACAATTTTTGAATTTTTTTATTTTTTTTTTATTAAGGTTTATTTGTTCTAAATAAACCAGAATTTAAACGAATCAAAACAAAAATTGACAATCAGTATCTCCATAAACTGAAAATATCAATATACAGCAATGCTTTAAGTACTTATATGCCATATCTCATCAAAATTTATCCAATAGTTAAAAAGTTATACTGGATATAAATTGTAAATACTGTTTCACTGCCGATTCATGTCGTGCAATCAACACAAATCAATATGGCAGTCCCAATCAACGTGTTACACCATCGACATTTAAAGTAAACTTTTAAGTTATGTATTTTATAATATGAAGTAAATTTTAGGCTTACAGTCATCTAATAACTTTGTTTGTGTAAACACACAGCCTTTTATAGATAAGTTGTATGCATAAAGCAGTTTTTATTAAACACAAAGTGCACCTCTTGAACTGGCTCATGGATTTATGTATACTCGACCTTGAAAGAAAAATATAATTTTTCAATTTTTCGTTTTGCTTTTCGTTTTCAACGATACAGATACCTGTTGTTCATCGTCGGCCTGCATTTACCGTATCATGTTTTGTTAAACTTTATACATTTTTAATTGCATGTAGTTACACTAGCTACTGATTCAAGTGATAGTATGTATTGACGAGTGACACTGTTTTGTAAACTGTACTCTGAGAAGAGATGACCCAATGTCGATTGAAGTAAAGCAGATAAACTCCTCCAGTCTGAATTATTGATTTATATACAAAATGTAAATATACAGCTAGAGGACGCATTTTTTTCTAAGGTAATGTATGGGTATAGGACAAAAGTCGCAAAATATCGAGCAAGACTTCATTACATTCCACCCTTAAACTCTAAAATGTTGATCTGGTAATACTCATGTCAATTAGAACCATTTCTCAGACATATTGACAGCTCTTATGAACTCCAATACCAGGTCACTTTGTATTCGGACCAATGTTGCTACTACATGAACTGCATTAAATCAAATCAAGATAAAAAAAATGTAATGGTATATCGACGTTTTATCATTAGAAAAGCACAGACGCATATTTTCAGTATTTTCCATGTACATGTACTTAATATCTTTCCACAAACCTTAAAGAACCAAACAAAAAGAGTAGATAGTGCAGTGGACAGGTTCATATGTTACAGATATGGCGTTATGGAAGTTGATACCCAGTATTTTCAATACCTGTCATTGAAACCCGTTATTGTCAATGCCTGTCACTGAAAACATGGATACCATTTCCTGCTAAGTCAAAACCGTTCCGGTAAAACGTGGTCACTGTAATAGCTAATCTTTTTAAGGATATTCACAAATAATTTTAAAAATCGTTTATATAAGCTTGGCTACACTCAAATAATTTGTAACCATGTTCCTATATCTAAAAGCACGTCATTACACATGGAACAAACGGTTTCGTTCGTTTTTTATGGTCATTGTACATTTGTCCTTTGAGTTAGTACTTGTGATTGATTCATTTGACATGGGTCTAGACATTGTGTTTGTAACCATGATAACGTGTTGCATAACAACGATAGTAATGGTCGAAGTTAGTCTTTAGATAAATACATCATTCTACTTCATATATTTGCAACTCTGAAGCGTAAACAAACTGAACAGTTGTCTCATAATGACCACTTTATTTCAGTAAATAAATGTCTGTATCGTAAATTAGGTTAGCAGAATACTGAGAAAAAGAACGGATAAGTTTGTTATGAAAGATGAGCCGTTCAACTTCATGATTATAATGTTGAATACGTTTGCTATAGCATCAGGCGATGTTATTGCGCAGTCGGACGAGCATGATTGTATCCAGTAAATAAGGGTGTTTCTATTTGTGTACGCTATAACAAGTCGTCGGACACTTAATTCGGAACTTAACAGAGTACGAAAAGCAGACACGAAACAAACCACACAATAGAAAAACATATGACAACTAAAACCCATCACAATGGCCATGTGCAACGTCGAACAATGGGTTATAATAACTTTTGATTGACTATTACAAAGCCATTACATTGCAATTTCAACTACAAATGTACACTAACTATTCGTGTGACGGACAGCATGTCCAAAAAGGTAATACATATCGGATTGGGCATTCTTCTGACAACAAAGTACCGAAATGAACAAAAAAAAGCAAATTACCAAATATCATTGCATAAAATACATTAGGTCATTCTATCAGGACCTTGACGATCCGACCTAATAATAGATTGTTCAACTACAGTATTCCACAAATGATATTTAAATGTCAGCCCAGTGAATCGTTTCATTTATTTGCATATTTTCAAAGAAATTTGACAGTTGTTTAAAAACATGATTTTGAAGATAATAATTCTACTTTATGAGAGATCGATTATTATTTATAGTATATTTTTGTACTCATTTTTGTAACAAAATCATGTAAATGTACCAAGAACGTCTTTTTATGTGTTTAATGTCAGACAAAATTACAAGTAGAAAATATAAAAGCATACTGTTAAGGTTTCTAATCAGTGCCAGTAATTGCGTCTAAAACGTCAATGTTTTATTTATTGCTAATGGAACATTATAGGTTTACAACAAAACCACCCATCGTCCCAATATATTTAATTGATAAGATGTATAACAATACTTTGTAGACCATTGCGTTATACATGTACAACTTTTTCCGACTGAAATCTTAAACGGGTCATACAATTGGTAAGATTCAAGGAAAGCATGTCTGTGAGTATTTTATAAATGATTGTAAACAAGACGTAAGTTTCATATTTTAAAAATATATCGAACGTTATGATAGTATGCACTCTTTAAGCTCAGTATCAGCATAACACGTATATCTACATAGCGAAATGATTGATGAATGCATGCACTTTTCAGAGCTTTGCTTATTAAAGACACTACTGAAAAACAGCCGAGGAATAATCGGAAAGCTAACGGTATTTAATTAAAATATAAGGAGTAAGCTGAAATAATATTGAAGTTCGTATTCCACTCCGAATTTTTTGACGAGCAGTGAATATTTCACTGGAATAATAATGAATTAATGGAATTTAAAATCATCCGAAAATGCAAATGAAATATTCTTGCTACTCTCAATGCCATTTTGAACCTTTTAGCGATTTTTTCAAGATTTGCGTTTTGTCCAAACGTATCTACTTAAAATACAATAGGTAGAAATGTATTGACAGAACACGCATAACTCAAATCTTTGGTTTAAAGAATGACTACCAAGAATGATCATTGGACGAACACACGAGATAATCTACTTCCAATGTGAAACAAATGTTATAAAAATGCAAATCTTGAACGTTTTAATGAAACAGTTACGTATACATGTAACTGGATTTACAATAGAAATCGCTTTATCATCAGCACGATAAAAATCGGAACACAGAATTTTCTTTTTTTCTATGAGTTAGTTTCTAAAGAATTAAGAACACTAAGCACAGAATATAGTATGCACTGATATTTTTTAAAGCAAATTTTCCCGCGACCAAAAAATAAAATAATAAGCATTTTCACTTGCTCTCTTAATCTTTAACAAATAACAGAACATTATATGTACATCAATGTAAAACAAATCGAAGAAATTGAAGCAATTGCAAAACTATTTGATTGCAACTCGACGCGTACATGGCGGGAAAACGACGTCACGTAAAACATTTCAGGTAAATAGTGGAGTGTTTCCATCATTTAAGCTATTTTAAGCATAAAATAAATAGAATATTAGTATTTTACTGTGTATGGTCGTTTGATAATTCACCTCATGAGCAGCTGACTTATATTTTCACTCGTGGCTACGCCACTCGTGAAAATATTACACCAGCTGCTCACTCGGTGAATTATCAGCCGATCATACACGGAAAAATACAAATATCCTCTATTTATTTTTCCAATTATATTTCCAATCCCAAATTTCGACTATGTATAGTTAATACAAAACTGGAGCGATATATGTTCATACACTTCTCCCTTAAGACACACTGAGACTATCAAAAGTACGAACACATTTGTACGTGTATTATTGTGTAGGGATTTCAACGGAGAACATGTTTCGATAACTTCCAAAAACTAAAAAGGTCTTAAAATTCACAAGATGTTACTTCCGACTGTCAAAATCATGATCACGACATTGTTATAAAATTGTGTGATATTAAAGTCGCTTGTCGACAACCGAATTAGAGCATATCATTAAAAGACTAATTAGAAGTTGACAATGACAATGACAGTTCTTAACTTGGCGTAACTATTTCAAACTAATTTACCAGTGATGGTGCATTTGACATCTACTAGATTAACACTGTGCCAATAAAATAAAAATAAAAATTTCCTTATCTGGAACAAACGAGTGCAAATACCACCACAAGCTGTCAATCACACAAATATAATAATTTATATACAAAGCTACATGCATGATTTGTTTCATGAATATTTGCAAATGAAGGTATAAGTAGAGTTATGTTTGAAAAGAATAATCAATTACACGACCGGATTACAAAATCTCCGGAGATAACATACATTACATATGAATCTCTCGAGACTAAACGGCCGTGTGGAAATGTTAATAAGAATATTTTGGGCTCCCTCTTTCTGTCTTCATTTGTTTTCAGATAATGCGCATCTACCATTTACATGCCCAATCATTGTAAATGCGTTGTTTAAACCATAATATGGTACACCTTTTATAATGAAATTACTTATTACGAGTTGCCAGTATACATTATTGATGATATGATATACGTACTATTACAGATACATTCTAACATATATTGGTCAGTATGTTAAATTTCTGTTTCGATGCGGGAATGAAGTTTGTCGGTAAACAGGTTATAACTGTTTCTAGTTTTACATTTTTTACATTCACTGTACCGATTAAATTATCGAAGCATACCGATAATTATGCTTATGTTGTTAGAGAAACCTCACGTTGAAAACATTGTCGGTCAAAATGTGCATATTCAGACAGCATGATAGTTTTTCTCGTATCAACTCTAGTACAAAACAATATATACTGAAATTAACATAACTTAAATTAAGACAGTCGTTAGGTTTTCTACCGCGGGGATTAGCTAATAACGAGGTCCTTTATAATTCGCGATGCATCAAATAGGTATTTCCGCCTTTTTGACAGATTGGAACTGAACTTCTAGCAGCTAAACGTCGTATTGGCCATAATTTGTGAGTTGGATATTAGCCCGTGTGACTGTGCTTTGTTGTAATCATGTTATCAACGCTCGGCTATTCTATTTGTATTCCCTGGCGGTTTTATTCGAACGATGAGCACGAATAATAATTATATTGTATAAAGAAAGCCACGGAACTTATTGTAGTTTATTGAATTCCCATGAAAATAGAATGTAAAGTCTGATAAAACATACTCACTTGTTCAATTCCACTCAGGGAAGTCTATTCTTTTTTTACGAAGTATTTGCACTTTGCTTGGAAACATCTAAATAAGTTAAAATGCTATAAACAGTACTTGACCTGATAAATACTGATTACAACCATTGTGTGGCCCCGGTTCAATACTAGTAATTCTCAAACTCATTTTGTAAGTAAATACAACCCCTCTTCTTCAAGTAATAAAATACATCCGTGGTAAATTAAGTAAATAAAGCCACTCTTCGTACGTTATACATGTAGCAAATTCTCCTTGTAAAATAAATATAAACCATTTATAACAATATTGAGGTTAAAGTATGGAAAAAAGCTGTACTACTTTGCATCATCGTCATATTTTATGCTGTAGACTTGTTCTGTATTCCCTACCACTGCTCCTTGCTCACGTACACTACAATAAAAGCCTTAACTTATAAATATTAATATGTATGATCAAATCTATCCAACACATTAAATGTATACGGTGATTCGTATAGTACTATAGTCGAATAGAATGATTTCAATAAGTAAGGTATCCACTTACTAGTATTTTGTTTTCATGAAACAGTACAAATACTCTCCAACCATCGAGTGACTGAGTTTGTCATTACTTTTGTCGCCGCTGGTAGCCAAATCACATTGATTTTGACACTCACGTGTATCCATTCGTACGCAGGCAGGACCTGAGCCCGGAACATTTTGATCCCGATGCTCGCGCCGAACATCACGATCGTAGCGCCATATAAGTTGCCATACGAACAAACAAGAACCTACTGGTTATGTAGAGTATTCATCGTATTTCGACACTATTTTATAAATTGGAAGAACTCAATTTACAAGGGATAAAATCAATTTTCACGACTAACTACTTGAATACTAACTACAGGTATCAGATAAATTGGTAGCAATAGCATTTGTAACAAGAAGAGTTGTTTCAATCATAGAAACATACACAGTTCGGTCCAAATTAAGGATTTAAATTAAACTGTAAAATGCATTACTTTTTAAACCGTTGCAGAAAAAAACAATTAGATAAGACTTTTCCCTCAAAGGCATTCGCATGCCTTACGGTTCTTTGATATAACAGAGACAAGTTTCTTCTGAAAAAAGTATTATTGTCCTAGAAAACGAGAGATAATAATCGTCGTGGGATTGATTGTTGAACGAAAGGACACACTGCGTGAATCTCAAAACCCGGCATTAGTGAACATAATAACACAGTTGCCTTCGATCTTTATTCGTTTCTTTGGAAATCGTGTTCATAAATATTACAGAAAGAATTAACCTACAGCGGTTCATCACACTGCAATTTGGTCTGTATTTGAGGAAAACGTACATTGGTATATAATAAAAAAATTAATAGATAGTATTACTTATGCCTTAGCGTCTGCCCGTGGTTGGTTCATTGGGAAAGTTTTGTGAATGCAGTGATGCCATTGTTTTATGTATAAGTTGTTATATAAGTATTTATGTTTTCATATGTACGTCATGGATGGTATATGGTATATACATTGTACTCAATATAAACCGTACATAGTTCCAGTCATATACACCACTGAAAGTCTCAAGGACTCAAACCGTCTACATCCATCAACCATAATACAATTATTGATAATGGTATTAAGTATAATAGTATGAATAAAGTGTTTATTCGCCTAAATGTTTCATGCATATTGTGACAATATATCTCACATAGATATAATGATAGTTCCTAGCAAAAAGGCCACACTCGACATGTCTTCCATTGTTATGAATAAAGCTCATCCAGTCAGGCATTGTGTTGAAGTCTTTCTATGACACATTGGTATGTTTTGACCTACCAACCTTCCAGTATATCATTGGCCACATTCCTAGACAACAACTAAAGAATATTGTTAATATGACAACTGCGAAAAACTAGGTTCACAAATTGACCGGCAAACTTTGTAAACGGCAAATGCGAAGCTAAATAATGACAATACCACCCACATGAAGCCAAACTGTGTATATCATTGTCCATGATTGATTAACTGATTCAATGTCAACACATTTTAATAAAATTGGTGTACTAGGTTGAATATTGTTATTTTTGTAGGTTCTGTAATTAAAGTGTATGCGATCGGTGATTACGTTTGTCGTAAAACTGAAATAAACTACAACATGTTTTTAAGTTTTACATGTTCATCCTCTGTCGGTATTCAATGTACTATTTTTTGACTTTATACGTCCGTATATATACTAACACATGATACTCATTCAAGTGATAGTAAATAGTGACAGTTGATTTTTTTAACTAATTTAAGGTAAGCTAAAATCTTAGAAGAGATGTACCAATGACGGTTGTAGTAAAGTTCATCTCAAGCAGATGAAACCCTCCCTTACATGGTGTTTGTATTGTGGACTTCTTACTACATGACACATGTGTACTATATATACATGGTTATGTACGTCATCTCCAGATTGTCGCGGATTTTTGACCTATAGCTATCGTGTTATAATGCTGATTTTGACAGGCAAATTACTGCACAAAAAAAGCATTATCTCACTACAGGAGGTTACTACTTATGAATATTATAGATCGCATAACGTTACGTCACTGTCCGTAGTGTTTTAAACTAGGTCACGCCGCGGGGTTGTTGTGCCTCATTTGGTCGCCGTTTTGGCTTGGGTTTGTGTGAACATTGCTTAGGGTGGTTGTGTCGTGGGGTTTCTGATTTCCGAGCTCGGCTGGTTGGCTTGAGTGCTACCTTCCCTGTCGGACTTTCTCATACCTTTTTTGGACAACGAAACGAATCATTGTCTTGTATTGAAGTTTGATTATAGATGTATATAGATAAACAGCTAGAGGACGCATTCCGTAAGGACATGCATGAGTACGAAGTCAGACAATGTCGACCAAGACCTCATTACATTCCACCTTGAAGTTCTCAAGTCATGATGTTGATCGGGAAATACACTTATCAATTAGAACCATTTCTCAGACAGAGTTGACAGTTCAAATTATCTCGAATACCAGACTACCTTATAACTTTGTGTTAGGACCAATGGTGCTACTACGCGAACTACATTGCATCAAATTAAGATAATAATGTCAAGGTCTAGAGACGTTCTTTCATTCTTAAAGCAACGTCTCTTGGTTTCAGTATTTTAAGTACTTATTGTTTCATAAACCTTGAATAATCAAACAAAAGATTGTAGTGCAGTGGATAAGTTTATGTGCAACGGATACGCATTTATGTAAGCTGGTACTCAATGTTTCAACAGTTGGAATTTCACGGATATCATTCCCGGTTGCGTCATATCCATATCGGTCAAACGTGGCCACTGTGCTACCTTCTATTTATATAGGGTAAACTCGATAATTTAAAACTCGTTATACAAAGGGTACCTCACATAGCTTGAAATCATATGCCTATATCTAAAAACACGTCAAAATCAAATTTAAAAAAAAGTATGAGAAAATCCGACATGGAAGGTACACACAGAAGTATGACATTGTAGATGTTAGGTTTCTGGCTAAGTAATGTTAGTTTTTTGTTCATTATAATTTTGTATTTAGTATTCGTGGTAAGCAATTGATTTATTTGAGATTGGTCTAGACCTTGCCTGTGTAACCATGATTATGTGTTTTGTAACGACAAGGGCTTATAACCATAATGATCGAAGTTATTCACTAGATAATTTAATCATTCGACTTAAAATATTTACAATTCCGAAGCGTAAACAAACTGGACAGTCGTCTCTTAATGATCACTTTATTTCAGTAAATAGAGAGTCTGTTTCGTAAATTAGTTTAGCGGAATGCCAAAAGGAAACGACAAGTGTGTAAAACCTGATGACGGAATACAGTTCTACTAATTGTATCATTACCCTCCACAGTATTGTGTATGATCTCATGTTGTTATAACGCAATCTGATGATTTCGTTTGTCCAGTGAAGATAATTGTTGTTTTATTGGTTTGTAGCTAATGTATATTATTCCGACCAATTTACCTCAAAGAAGGGTACATCAAAATAACGGAAGTGTCTACAACAAAGTGTAAATTAAATTACAATAGGTATGTGACAGCATTTTGGATAGGATCGTTTCCGGAAACACGTTCCTACGAGTATATGTTTCGAAAGTGTTTCCTGAATAGTATTCAACAAACATAAATTTCGCTCCTCATTTTTGACATTTACTTGATTTACTTCACCTTCTTTGCAGTGCCCACTGGACTATACGCACATGTATTTAGCCTGTAGTGTATCATTTGTTAAGAAACAGGGCGTTTAAAACAATACAATTTGCATACTTAACAAATTTCAATAGTTCAGTTATTAAGAAATACATTGGAGACTACATTTAAAAGAATTACTGTACCGTAGATGTGACAAGTAACAGTCGTACATCCAGAAAGATGAGAGGACATGGAATATGATTTAACAAATCCCTTATAGCGACTCCAAAATGTTTGAGAATGTTATCTAAAACAATTACAAATCAGACTGGTCAGGAGGCACTCTTTGGAAGTAGTAGGGATCAAATGTTTAGGCACAAACGGATACATAAAAAAGGAGGGAAACACAGAACATAACCACACGTCGTAATGAAAAACACAAACGTGAACAAATAGTACTGTAGCGAAAAGCATAATTCATAATAAATTCATTTGCTTGTAAATGCTGGCACATAAAAATATATCAATGGAGCTTGGAAGGAGTGAATCACGCACGACAAAGGAAAGTGCATGAAACGAACTAAACATTATAGTTCATAACTTTCGTTTGACAATGTCAAAAATCTGATACTTCTGTACAGTTTGTGTTTCTACAAAACTTATTCCTGCAATGGATTACTATTCCTAACATATAATAAAATAATGGACAGGAAAAGCAACATTAACAGAAACAAAAAAGCACAAACCGAAATCAACAAGTATTACATTAGATTACTTGATTATTGTATTGAGACAGTGTCGATGACTCCTCATCATAGGTCGTTCTACTCGTACATCTCACAAATTATATTCATTACCAGGCAAATAATTTGAGTCATTTGTCTATAATTTGCATTTTTTTAATGTTTCATGCTCGCTTTTCAAGACCATAGATTCTACTTGTATGAAGTATCGGTTGTACAAAATAAAAGGGACGAAGAGCGGACTTTGGCATTAGTTTTGTATGTTCCATTTTATGGTCTTGTTTACAAAATTTGAATGTAAAGCCGTTTTGGTAACCGAATCATTTACATGCATTAAAACGTTTTTTGCATGTGCTTAATGTCGACATATATCAAGCAAAACCACATTAAAAATAGTTGCATCAAATTTGTTAAAAACGCTGGTTGTTAAATATCCTATTTATTACAATTAAAACATTACAAGTTGACAACAACATTCCCATTCCTCAGCAAAATATATTCATGTAGTTTACAGTGATAAATTGTATAAACTCGTAATACAGGTTTCACATAATAGGAAATCCGAAATTGCGTAAATCCTTTTCAGTGTACTGTTTACGTCTAGAAAATATTTCCAGTGCGAGAGGGTTGAGGCTTGCACTGCTGACACATCTCTTACATGATCAGTACCAGAAGTAGTGTTTACGAGGCGCTCGTCATTTGCGAAGCGTACTTTCTGTCGACAACTGTCATGCGTACGGACATTGCTTTGCTGCGTCAAATGGAGGGTCCTATGTTCCAAAAGACATTTCCTAACGCGGGGTGTATTTTTTGGACAGTTTAAGCACTTTTTATCTCTTTTAATATAATATAGGTTTTCAATACTACCAGGTTATATATTCAGATATAAATGTACAGATGTACAACTTACAATTGTTAATTCATGGGTTATTGAGGAGCATTCACTTGCAAATGTTACTTCAGGAATGTCTAGACACGGTGTTCTTAACAAGTACACTATATAGAACTGTCAAAAAGTAAATCTACGGCGTACTTGTCCTGATAAATAAACTGCTAAAATAGGATATTCCGCAACACCAGTGTCAAATGTCAACATAATATAACAATAAATTATTTACTTCTGTCAAAATGTCGATTTCATAACTACGATAGACAATGTTAACAATGAATTGTTTTTGGCACTAACTGTTTCCCAAACAAATATAGGCTATACCCGTATTTTTTGGAATAGGTTAATAAATCTAGTGATTGTAATTAACCGTACAATGACATTTTACAACACGTTGGGACTTGCCACTTGGTCACTATGCATACAATCTGTACGAGTTCAATGCTTAAATGTCTGTCCGATGTGAAATAAACTCTAAGAGTTAAAGCTTTAGACAAAAAAGTGGTGCTGCAATGTACAGCATCGAAAATATTTGTTTATTCATCTTGCAAAATAAGGTAGTAAATTGAGGTGTCGACATTTTTTCAATGATCCTCGTGATTGTAAATAATTGACAATGTCTCATTTATTGCAATTTACACAACGGGAACTAATGGTAATAATAAGCCGAATCTGCATGTAATAAGTATATTCTTATAAAATTTTAGCAATGGTTTAATCCGCTGGTGAAAACGTTCATTTCCGGAATCAGTTTCCCGTTTCCGTCCAAGATAAGATTTGATAAAACTTTAAGTGGGATGCCTGTCAATACATAATTATTGTATTTGTAATTTGTATTGAATTTAGTATCAGTTACAACACTGAAGTTAAGGTGCAGCAACTAAATTTGACATATAATGGTACATTTGACATTTGTCCGCGAGGATTTCCATGCAAATTGAATATAAGATATACAAATATTATTGTTCATAATTTTCGTTTGACAATTTCAAAAACCCGATACTTCTGCATTGACATTAGTTTTGTATGAACCTATTTTTAATTAAATGAACGTGTTCTGGTTATCGAGAGAATTTTGTCGTAATCACATGACAGTACCCACTAATTACCGAGACAAGAATGAAAACTGAGTTGTTTCCATTTGTCCATTTGCTGGAAGCGATAAATTATTATTGGTTATTTAGATTATATTTTTTGCACATTATAGAGACATATTCGCGCACGCTTTCTTCTGACAAATAAGGATAATTAATAGTGCTCTGTACATTAAGCTCATTTAATGTGATAGTAGAGAAAAATATGCTAGTTATAGGGAATGCCTCTGTGACGCCAAAGACTTGGATGTAACATAAGGTGAAATCCGCGTTACAGCTGCTAAATTGACGAAAGTCTAAGTGCCAGCTGTCAAAACCCCCAATAAAAACCTCGTCAAATCCCAAAATCCAATGCGACGTTAAGTTAAATGTGTAGCTGAAATGATCTGACTTTTTGTTGAAAATTTGAGGAGTTTAAGCAATAATGATTCTCATTTAATGTATAATATTCCTGGATCGATTTAACAATCAAAGTTATAGGGAACGCATCTTTAAGCCTTTTTTAACAGTTAATACTTGGCATTCAAGCAGTTTAACATCCAGATTATGGTCTGTGTCGTTTATGATTTCTGTGTTTGACTGTTCAGTAGCATGCATTCCATATCTTATGTTTCATCGTCATTTTAGTTATTTTAGTAACCGTACACGCAGCAACTTCTGTCATTGGTCACTTTTTAAACTCTCATATTTTCGTACATAACAATTGAGAAATGTATTTAGTGTACTAAACTCATTCGGCCTTATGCTCCTAATCAATTTCAGTTCGTGTTTTACACAGCCTCGTAACCTGTTCTGAGTTATGGCCAATTGTGAACGAAACAGTTATTAATGTTTAATGCAAAACCTGTCAGTGGAAATGTGATTAACTGTAAAAAATAAAACAAATTCGTGAAAGCCCAAACAAAAACATCCAATGCTGCAAAAATAAGTGGGCGTTAGAAAGATATACAGTTTTGAAGTTGAAAATTCTGAAATTACCTCCCCTTTAATTTAAAATAGAACAACATTGAATTCTCAAAATAATGATACCCATTCTTTCTTTCATTAATTATCTTCTTTGTGCTTCAAATATCGCAAGTTATCAGTGCGTTTCAACTTTAGAGGCTACATTGATTTTCTATGGCGAATTGATGTTTTTTTATTTCATTTAAACGCCTCAACCATACAACCTATTCGAGTATAGCTTTGTCATTTAAATTAATTATTGCCTACTTGTCCATATGAGATAATATATATATCTTTATTGCCTCCATTTTCTGGAGATGTACATAGTAAATATTACAGATCAAGGTACATATATATGAAAACATGAAACACAATAGGTGAATACACTATCAACATGAAACAGAACAAATTATTTTACACAATATTTACAGTCGCTGTACAGTTTCTCCGAAAACGAAAATAGAAACTGTATCAGTTGAACGTGAGAATAAATGCACGACGTTTTAATTACATGATACAGTATGTATGATGGTATAGTTCATATTATGTGTGCAATTGTTTAAGAAGTTCAGCACACTGGATCAAGAATGTTGGATACAATTCTACACTTAACACTCGAGTCAATGCATCGTCTATTTTACCTAGCATGTAGTCTATTAGTTCGTGAGTTGTAATTCGACTTAACATTCCACGGAGAGGAACACTCAGTGAGCTGACATTATTTAAGAATGTATTTAATAGTCTCTCGCCGTCTGTACAAGGACACTCAAGCAGTAAGTGCCAGGTTTCATTTTGGCGCCTCCGGCAACAACGAAGACACTCTTCTGGTTGATCAGGTGGTCGCTTACAACATATACAAGCAAGAAATTTCATTAAGGAGGCACTTGCTGGACATAACTTAGCAACAGTCCAAATGCTGGACACACAAAGGTTCGGATGACGACGTTTGAAGACGTCAAAGTCTGTGGACAAGTCCATCCTAGCACGCCAAGACGATTGTTCATATTCATGTACAGCTCGAGTACAAAGTTTTTTCCATGTGGTTTTCGGTGGAAAAGTACCATCTGTTTTGAACTGGTACAGGTGTGTTAACAGATTGTATTTGCCTAAAACACGGACAATATCGGGAATAAAGCCTAGTTTTTTGGTGATGCACACATTATATTGAAATAATCTCAGTATAAATATCCTTCCGCATAACTCACTGGGGGGTATTCGACAAAGAGTTCCAAGGAACAACAGTTTTTGGGTGTCAATATAGGCTTGTAGCGAGGTAACGCCTAGCATACCTGTTACCATATCCGACCGGGTGAGGAAAGGGAAACCCTGCATTCTTTTCAGGCAGAAATGATGGGCGACTTCTAATTGCTTATAGCTTGTATCTGATATGTCGTTCCACAATTCACAGCCGAACAGTGCTCGGGGCAGTACGCATGTTCTGTATAGTTTCATAGCAGTACTTGGGTTTGGGCCTGTACGTCCGGATATCATTCCTGTTACAGACATAAATGTTCCACGAATTGTTTGCTTCACCGAATCAACATTGTGTGGGTGTTTCCCTGCTGAAGATTGAAATATCCCTAAATGTTTATATAGTTCAGTTTCGGGAATTGTCGTGTTTCCATATTTTGCTGGTGCTACAACGCGGCGTCGCTGTTTTTTCCTGTCTAATAGAGATGCTGCGCATTTTTTGGGGTTATACATATAGCGCCACTTGTTTGCATATATGAAGCAAATATTCAAGAGTTCGTTTATACCCATTCGCGATAAGGAGAGTAGAACTAAATCGTCAGCCTGTGTTGGCGCTGCAAGCCTTAGATTGTCTATGTATAGACCATGGTGAGATGTGTGTAGTGCATTCAAGAGAGCGTCCACGTACACGGTATAAAAGAACGGAGCACAGATAGATCCCTGCCTCGTTCCTTGTTCAATAGTGAAGGCATTTGACAGATGACCATGTAGTAGAACACGACTCGAGCAGCCCTGAAACGAGTTCCAAATGAGGCGGAGCATTTTTCCTTTTACACCAATATTGTGCAGTTTGTAGATAAGACCACGAATCCAAACGAGATCAAACGCAGATTTCGCGTCCATGTAACATGCTTGAAGTGGACTACCACGTTCGCAGCAGTAGTCGCGGGCTTCTTGTAGAATGAAAGATACCATTTTACAACTTTTGTTTTTCTGGAATCCGTGCTGAAGACCGCTAAGGCTTTTGGTAAGGTCATTGTTTTCGAGTCTTTTCAGTATTAGCTTTTCATATAGTTTAGAAATAACAGGAAGTAACGAAATAGCTCGATAACTACTAGGGTCCGAATAAGGTTTAGCATTGCCTTTATACAAGGTAACTGTGAGTCCAGATTTAAAGTTCGCGGGTAATGATTCTTTAACAAAGATGGTATTGAATAATTTTGTCAAGCATTCTGCCAGTTCTTCGCCGCCATGTTTCAAATGTTCGTAAGTAACATTGTCGCTGGATCCACTTTTGTTGTTCGGTAGTGCTTTGATTAAATTAACAACCTCATCAACCGATACAGAACTGCACAGTTTATCACCATCGGACGTGGCACCATTTGGTGTAATGTATGAGTCTACATCCCGATCTACGTGACATTTATGTTCATAATCATAGTCCTCACTGTGTCCGAATTTGTACAGATCGTTGAAGTAAGATGACCATCCAGACAACATACCATCAAGAGTTGTCTCCCTTTTACCGTTAAAAACCATATCACAGCCTTGTTTTTTATTGCGTGATTTCTTAGAATTCAAAATTTTCCAAAATAAAGTTTGATCTACTTCACATAGTTCATCAATAGTTTCAATTTCAGACTGATCATACGCGTGTGCAGCAGCACGTAGTGATTTTCTGTACTCACGTTTCACTTCCTTGTAGTTTGTGCATTCAATCGAATTTTTCAATTTGCCAGACCATGTCCATATAAGGTGAGCGTTTTTTAGTTTTTGGTGCAATTTCTTTAATGTAGGTGACCAGTACGGTTTTAAGAACTGCTTGAATTCGCGTTTAGAGAGGCATCTCTCAGCCGCTGTTGACACACTAGAAACGATAGCTGAATACGCTCTATCAACGTCGTCATAGTCGATGGAGGTCGACTTTAGTAACTCAGTCACTTTCGTTTTATAAGTATTTACTTCGTTTGGTTTATTCCATTTGTACACAACCTTTTTAAATGATGAGGATATCACATTTTCAGTAACATTCGCGTTAGTTTTCAAATGCATGAACAACGGGAGGTGACGCGAGATATTCAGTGGCGCGTCTGGGATAATGGAACAGCTGACCATATTTTGCATTAGTGACGTGTCCATTAGAAAATGGTCAATACGTGTCGGATTTGCATCATTGTATGGATAGAAAGAGTGATTTGAGCCAGTACAAAAGTCAGTTTCCGTAACAGCAATGAGATTGTGAGTATCACAAAGATTGGAGACATAAATATCACGTGCACGTAAGTTATTGGTTACCGAATCTCTAGGGAATTTTGCGTTGAAGTCTCCCATTATTAGAAGATTATTGTTGGTAGAATACAGTGCACACACATCGAACAGCTGGTCTACAACAGTTTTAAAATATTCCAGACAGTGGTTTGCCGAGGGTAGATAAACCTGTATTATAACGATTGACATGTTATGAAGACATAATCTTATCGCTGCAATTCTATCACTACCGCAGTCTATAGTTTCGATGCATTTGTCTAGGCTACGATGCCACATAATAGCAACACCGCCTTTCCCAAAATAACGTCCATTAAAGCTGCTGGGGTTCGCGCAGGTGACTACATGTGCTTTATAATTCTTGTCAATGGTGTTCATTATGCCAAGGTTATGGTCAAGAAGCCAATGTTCCGATATACCAAAAATAGACACTTTTTTGGTGGTTCATTCATTCATAATGTACGGTATTGCGGTCATTACTCCAGTAACATTGTATGAAATAATTCGTAAGTCCATAAAGAGTGAGTTTGGTTTAATCGTCCTGTTCATGACTCTGGTAACGCTGTATATAATCAGACCTTTTAATCCAAGGACGACATCGGATTCCCTCTGGCCATGTTATTTCGTCTATGCAAGAAGCTTGTTCGTTATCGACCACAATCTGTGCTACTTTACAATCGGTTCGTCCAGTGATCAAGAATTTTGCAGATTTGAAAGTAATGTCCATGTCATATTGTAGGAAATCCTCAAGACCCTCCTGGTCGCTATCAGTATGGATGCCAGTGATGACAAATGACCTATAGCGTTTTCTTGAGGCAGCGCTAAAGCGCCCCCTGCGCCTACTTTGTTCGCGAAAATCATTGTCGGTGACATTAGTGTCAGACGCCTCTTTGTTATGGCGTACTGTCGTAGTAGAGTTAAATGGAACGTTGGTAACATTTGTTATAGAGCAATCCGTGGTTTCAGTGTCATCTGGAATTTCAACTATAACCTGCGTGGATTCTCTCTGTGTTTTATCGGGAACTCGCGTACAAAAGCGGTCATTCATGTCCCTCGAAGCACTAGTTAGCGATTGTCCTTCGTTTTCAACACAGACACCACTGTGATGATCATCTTGAAAGTTCGAGTTTAGAGTGCTAGAGAGTTTTTCAAATGAGTCCGTTATCGTAGATGATATTTTGTCACACATCACACTTAATTTAGCATTTAATTCATTGTTCATTACACTTACGGTCTTAGTGAGTAATGATTCGGAATCCTGATGTTTCATATTTATGTTTTTAATTTGCGAGTTAACGTGCTTCAAGTCTTTCGCATGATCAGTTTTCGAGGTTGATTCACTGCTGATACGCGAAATATCTTCGGTTAAGGTATCCAATACTTCTTTAGTACGGGTTTTGCAGTTGCGGCGTTCGTTGACGTCAAAGTCAGTGATCCGTTCAATATTTGTAGAGTTATCTCTAACAGAAAGGTGCAGAATAGACAGATCATCAGCAATATTATTCCTCGAATTCTCTAATTTTGAGGAATAATATTGCTGATGATCTGTCTATTCTGCACCTTTCTGTTAGAGATAACATTGGATCTACCACGAGTTTTCGTTTGATATCAGCGTTTCTTAAATGAGTCTAGAAAAAACAATTATCAAGCGAGTCACTACGACGTGTTGTGTGGGCCACTTTTTGGACGTTATTTTTAAAGTAATAAAGGATAAATATAAGGGGTCGTTCCGTGCAGTCTGTGATTAACTTTCCGAAATAAGTACGTCTGTGCAAACATTTATACTTTATAGGAAGAAAGTCCTAGTCAATGCCATGTTATTGAAGCCAAAATGCCAAATATTATGGACGTTTTGTTAGCAACTAAATTCTTTGTATTATACACACTCGGTTTTGCAAAACTTTTTTTAAGAACTTAAATATGTACTTTTTATTGGTTTGAACATTTCTTGACTTATGTTCACGCAAATGCGTGTGGTCGTGTTCGATCGTTCGATTTTCGTTTGTTTTACACTTGAAATTCCATTTATCTGAATGGGGGTCTCCTTCATTAATATGTTCAGATTTGCCATCAAAACAGTACTGAAAGATACGTACCTAAATGTCGTGATACAACTCATGTCCATACATGGCACACAGATGTCGTAACGGTCATTACCATCGGTAACCTATGTTGTAAACTACTTTGATGATAGTTTAAGTAAAGCTTTAACTCAATGGGCCAGGGAACAATTTGTCCATTTTAGATATATATACAAATACAGCATCATGAAACAGATTATGCAAATCATCACCGAAGCGAAGTCGCCATTGAATTTGTTCGACCGTTATGGATAAAACGCCGAAGTGTCCGTGCAATAAAACGTCCGAGTAATGCTTATAAACTAGCATAACTGATTTAATCTACCAAGAAGTCATTATTTTATAATTTCTGTATTTGTTCTACAATTAATTGGAGCATTTTTATGGATACAATGATGTTTCCATGTAACCCAGGGCAATTAAATGATAATTATCACATAAAAATATAAATATATACGCTGCAAGATTAAAACAATTTTGCAACCCAAACTCGCATGATGTCAAAGTTTTTGTACAGTAATTGCGATTTACCCACACGTGTGGTTGCCAAGCGCAGTCTATGATACATCTGGTTATCTGTGGTTTCAATGTTATTTCAACATAATTTTAGTAACAGTACATCGTACCGCTAATGTGACACGGGTTTAACACACTAATATATATCTACGGTATATACAACATCATGGCAATAATGTCGACAAATATGTTCGCATATTTTAAAAAACAATATCTGCTCAACACTACAAATAATTTTCCCAAATAATGTTATAATTGTTTTTAAGAGGTTGGAACTTGTTCAACTGAGCTCATATCATGATTATCATTATCTAGATTTGCTATCTATTTCACAGTAGACAAATTACACACATCCTTCAATCAATATAAGCACAATAAACTTGTCAGCTTCGCAAATATAAACATAATTTATAAACAAGACAATAGCAAATCAGACAGAGAAGGCAGCAATCAACAACATCAGCAGACAATTGCAGACACACAAACAACACACACTCACGAACAAAAATTTCAAGAAAGCAATTTTGTCTAATTGAAATGAAAGTAAATGTTACTTTAACAGAAGTTTGACGTCTCTCTAGCCGCTCATCAGATGCTTGTTCTGAAACAATTTAATCATCACGGATAGTGAATGACAGAAACAAACATTTCACGTCTCACATAAGTTTAGAGAATTTCTTGAGTTACATTGACGATCATATGAAGCTAGCTTAATGACGTAAGAAGGGTCATACCGGAGACCAGAATTATCAAACAATATTGATTTGTTAATAACCTATGTTGCGTGCGATCATTGACTAGAGGAGATACATGCCAACAGGGAGCGTAGATATGTGCGTATCCAGTTGGTCCTCTCCTACAGTCCTACAGTGTATATTCTACAGATTTATTCAGATAAGTTTTTCGCATTAGAATATACTTTGAATTATTCGTTTCGTTTGACAAAATGTCGTTATCAAGGACACTCCCTCTTACGCTTACAGGTGCCTTCATCGGCCTGAAATGTCCTAACGATGTCAGATTTATGTTATACTTACATCGACAAAATATGTCTACGATATATCAAGTATCAGAATTTGATGCCATCGAACAATCTGTCATTTATTGAGTACACATACATGTACCATAGTCGAGCATTTTTAGCAATCGACCAATCGACATTGTTGACGCAATTTTCTATACCCAGACAAGTACACAGTAACTTTGATATTCCGTCCTTAATTGCACTACAAAAGCTCAAGTTGGGAGGTTACAATATGGTTACAAGGCAAATCATAGGGAAGAAAGAGATCTTATTATTGTCGATAAGGTATGGATTATCTCTTCAGAGAAAAATAGTTTCTGATCCAAAGTTCCTGAAATCAAATAACCGTTAGAAGACCACAGGGGTCACGGGGTTTAAAAGCGAAAGAAAGGAGCACACAGAGGATGTAATTAGACAAGTCTGAACATTACTGGTAACTGTAAAATAACTTAATACGTTGCTATTACTATTGATATTACAAGTATAGACGCCATAGAATATCAACTAATATGCAATGGTTTGTTGTTCTGACGCTTTAAACTTTAGTTTTCATTCTTTGTTTCTTAACTAAATGGTTATTACATTATAAATAATCGGTCATCGTTAGTTTCCCCCTTCAGTTTATGATACCGCTAAGAATATTTTAGTTTTATCCACGGTTTTCTAATACAAAACCAGTAAAGAACCGACAAGTATGCATAAAATAAACAACAAAGGTTAAAAACAAATTACCCCAAAGTTTCCAACTCATGATATCGTGGTTAGTGTATTACAAGGGACATTTATAATCTCCATGTAACTTAATAAGTGGTGCTTGACATAAACCTAGTAAGACGTTTGTATGGGCAAACGTTTCTATATATATAAGTTTTTACTAAACATGGCTGATATCTAGAGAAGTTTAGATACACTACCCACAAGTTCTAACCCGCCACCTTACATTTTTCGCCATAACTTTTTTATTTAAGTATGTACCCGCATGAAATTTTGCATACCCGCACTTTAATCCAAGATGCAGTCATTTATAAATTTATTTTGGACGGCAAACGATTATGTTCGTTGTCACAGGCGTGTTACATAATCACACTGTATCGGCAAAACGAGCTAGATCTGGTGCAGCGCTCCCGCTACGGTTAACGAAGCGAAGATAGTCCGGATAAAAATGGCGGATATCAACAATAATCAGCAGGTTAGTGTAACATTTTTGCGTATTTCATGTGCTTAATCTTGAATTCTGAAGACAAGAATACTCTTACGGAATGTCCACGTCCATCATGCATTCCCGTAGCTAGTTGGCATTGGCCTGCATCAATTCGTATGTACGTAATGCACGTTGAAAATTAGGATTCAATGGTAAACACACCAAAACACACACGAAATTCGTACATTTTCGGCAAATAAGCCCAATAAAAAGCTTACCTAATCAAAATTTACGTTATGACAGGTATTATTATGTAACATTTCTTGCACAGCTGCTCACCTTGAATCAATACTTTATTCCATTTGACCAAAATCTTACGTTTTATATGACGAACGATTATGAGTCCGGTTGTCAATACAACGGAAATAGTACGACTCGAGTTTTACAGAAAAATTCGCAACGGCTAATGACACATAATATGGACGGTAAAGTTTTACCAATTCGTCGCCTTAGTCTTAAAGTGTCCTATCTACCAATTTCACATTTTCGAGAAAATGAGGTTTAAAGATTTACATTCTCATATCTTTGTCACGTCGCGTCCGAATTCAAATTTATTTTAGAACATTGTGAGTATGTGCAATTAGAGTATTATTGTGTGACTAATTATGAATTTTGTTGAAACAACTTCGTGTAATTAGCAAACTTAATTTGGAGATAGAGCAAAATTTCCAGAAATTTTGATTTTTTTTACTCTTAAAGTGCGTTTGTGGAGATAGCGCAATGTAAGGCAAATTAAAAACGAATGAGAAGTCAGGAAATACCAAAACCATGCAAGTAAAACTAAGATTTACGTTAGTAGTATCTGTATTATAATGTTATAGTCTAATTACCATTATTAATGGCTGGGTAATATGCACGAGCTATGCCAGTGTTTTGATATTGTATGACTTCCCTCGTATGATTGTATGACAACTTAAAGCTTTGAGATGATCACCTAGTATGCTTAAATGAAGATGGTAAGTGGTGTTACGTTGTCATGCAAGCTTTTACTGGTTATTTACGCAACCTTTTTGGGGTTGTTGCGATAGCCGAGTGGTCTAATGCTTTCGTACCTCCCAGGCGATGGCGCGGTACAGTATGGGTTCGAATCCCACTATAGGTGCAAACTATGTATTTCACAACATTGCTATTTGTGCCGTGTGGCGGCCGTAAAAAGTCTCCCCGTACATATAGTCAGTGTTGTTATCACATATCAACCTATTACTGGTGTGTTGTGGTGTCATTACATAGTTACTGGTTATTTGCGCAATCTTTGTGGGGGTTGTTGCGATACCCGAGTTGCCTTATGCTTAGTACTTCGCATTGCTAGGCGATGGCGCCGTACAGTATGGGTTCGAATCCCACCATAGGTGCAAACTATTTATGCATTGTAACCTGTGCAGAACGATCCTTTTCTGACAAACAGCATCTCACGAACGAAAGAACCACTCGATATGAGGATCTTATAGTGGGTATCGCTCTAGAAAGGTTGCACTGTATATTTATTTTGTTTGACTAATGTGTTATAATTCCCGAACAAAGTTGTAATTCTTGAACAAAGAATTTATTTCATTAAAACATAGAAAAACTGTAAAACATCTGAACATCAAACGAGAACTATTTAAAATTAAATTCTACAAGCGTATTTCAGAAACGCCTTTAGCAACACAAACACGCCCTTTATTCATGATTGAAATGTTGGTCTTTTACTACCAACATGACACAAGTTTTCCATAAAACGTTTGTCATCTTGTGGCATAAAGCGTAACATGCTCTCAATGTCTTTCTTCTTTTCAACTGATAAGGAAGGATTGCATTTCAAATGTTTTGGAAGTGCAAAACTATTTGATCTATCAGATAATCGCGTTTTACGCGTTATTCTGATTTCAGTATAGTCAACTTTGAACGATTCCTTGTAATACACATGGAATGGTAAACGGCTGACTAATCTCAACGACTTGACTTTTGTAAAAGGAACGAGTTTGTACAAGAATTTAGCTGCAGCTGATTGATAATCATATATCATATCTTCTTTAAGTTGTATAATGGTCATTTTGTCTGGACGAACCTGCTTCAATTTTCGTATTACACTTAACGGGCTATAGATGTCTGACACTTTTAGTTTTTTCTCTATGTGTGAATGTATATTATCAATCTCCTGAATACTAGAATGACCCGGTGTACAGAATTTCTGTACAATTTCAGTAACTGATGGATGATTCATCTGAAATGTTTTCAGTGCATACATCATGATACTATTACAGTTTTGGTGAACACAAGAATCAGACCAGAGCGTGATTTTACTGATACCCGGATATTTACGTACAACTTGTTCTAAAATCACAGTAACAGCACTAGCCAGCTCGTTGGATCCACGTCCCGCTGTTTGTTCATTCCATATGATGTTATATGCCATTTTATCGGTCGAGCAATGACCAGTCATATTGTAAACATTAAGCTTTCTCTTGTAGAAGAAGTTTGATACATTACTGCGGGGACACGTGATTACATTTTCCATATCAAAGCAAATAACAACTTCATTTAGTGAATGTGTTTTTCGGTCCTTTTCTCGCTCTTCAAATGTGAATCGTTTGTCCAAGATATGGTTCTCGTGTTTAGTCATTAGAACAGGAACCTTTTCTGATGCCATTTCATATTCTTCACACAAGTCGCACCTATCCTTTTTAGGTTTTTGAAATTTTAAGTTAAAGTCAGTGTTGAATATGTTCCTGTAGGCATTTAACGTCTGTGGTATTATGTTCTCAGTGTTACATTTGTCAGTATAGAGTCGATGCATTTGGCACACACTCAAATCCGGTTCTAGATATTCCGCTGTGCTTGAGGATCGACAATAGTGCGAAGGGACTCTTGGAAATGAGTTAATGTGGTCTCGTATTCCATCCTTTGCCTCTTTTGATATTTTAGGTAATCTTGGAGACCCTCGCATATCACTAAATCCTTCTCCCTGACGTGCTTTCATATAGAAATAGTCAATACGCTTTGGACTAATGTCTAATGTAGAAAAATAAAAACCTTTGCAGACTCTAACCCTATCTGAGTCTTTAACGAGATAGTATTTCATAGTACATGACCTTCGAGAATTCGCTTGATCAGTTCTTTGTCTTTGTTTGGTTAGTCTGTCAGTGGTGTTTCCATAGAACGTATTTTTTCTGTATCCGTTAAACTCCAGAACTCCCTGAAAATTGCTTCCCTGTCTGAATTAGAGAACATGATTGAACATCTATATTTGCAGTTGCTACAGTCCTTTGTGTGTTTTATTTCCCTTTCTCGAAAAGTTGTACCCTTGACACTAGTATATTCTTTTCCACTTTGTCTTAGCCTTTTTCGGACATTTTCTTTCCAAGTCGATTCGTCCCTAATACGTTTTCGACCCCGTTTGCCATTATATTCATTAGCAGAATCATGGGATTCATTTTCAGTTGTTATTGTTTTGTTTTCTTCTTGATTTATGTCAACTACTAATTGTATGTTATTGTTTTCATCTGTATTATCATTTGGCACACTACTGATGTTTACGGGAGGACGAACTGACAGAATAATACGATGTTCATCATCTTTAGGGGTTTCGTTCGAAATGATCAACGTCATGGGATTTTGCGTTTCAATCAGACATGAATTATTCTCCTCAACTATCTCCTGCTCAACATCTTGTAATGTATTATCATTATCATCCGACTTTGACAAATTGGGACCACAGTCGCTCACCTCACTGTTCAATAAGCTGATTTCGTTATCACTTTGATCTTTCTCTAAACTCCCGAGTTCTGTCAATTCGTCAAGCATTGCAACTGCTTGAGTCAAATTGTACACACTCATTTGGAAAGTACGTGGAAGGAGCAGTCTATGTAATAATATCTTATATGTTCATTAAACTGTGTGGCATCAAGATCATCACTGAATGAAAGACTGAATGATATCAAACTCTCATACACATCAGATAGAATATCTTTACAATCAGTTAAACTGAATCGTATACCACATGCATCAATTACTATAACAGATTTATCTTTCACAATTTCACTAATAGTTTGTGGTTTTATATCTGTGAATGAAACATATATTTGGTCTAACTTTGTGCAGTCTTTCAGGATGAGGAAATCAGGATCTCTCAAGTTGTGGCATTCTGAAACATCCAATATTTCGATGTTTGGAGCATATCTTAAGAAACAAAGTGTCGATAATGGGGTACCACTGAGTGACAACCAATACAAGTTTTCAGAGTACACAAATTTAGTTACGAATGTAAAATCTATGTCAGGAACACTACAGCCGTACACTGAACACGGAGGTAGAATGAACCTCCTGAATTTCCTCGAGTGTTTCAAAATTCTAGTTAATACACAGCTTGTAAAGATTAATGGATACTCAAAATCGAAGTTTTCCCAAAGACATGAATTGTTGCTGATGAGATCCTGACACTTTGTGCATGTTTTGGTCACTTTAGTCAGTAATTCCTGGATGCTGATGAATCCCAAAATCTGCAGTATTACTTCATCAGGTAAGGAAAGGAGACTTGCCCTGAAACAAAATAAGAATGACATACACCATCCATCGCGACTTTTTTTTTTATTTCAATCGGTGTATAACAACACTGTGTTATATACAAATGAATAAATACTGGATCTAGTGCATTAAAATACATTCTGTCAATGTGGCAACGTAATATGTATACTTAACATAAATTATGACATGTGAACTTTCCAAATAATAAATATCCGAAATAATGTACATGTACCTTTAAACTGATTAAAGGAGCATAGAGACATTCGACTTAGGAACTACTGTTTAGATACTTTTCCCAATTGTATAGTTAATCAAATTATACTTACATTTTGAAAATAGGATATTTCTTGTACACATCCTGGCACGCATTCAATGAAATTTCTTCTCCGGAAGTTAACAATACAACATCCATCTTCCAGAATATTTTAGGAGTCACGTGAGCAATTGTGGCTCATTGATTGGTCCATACAATTTTAACTCTTAAACTGTCCTATGTGATGGATATACGACAAAGTACACACTAATCGTAGATGCACAACGTGGAGATAGGGCAAAATACGACGCGCTAAATCAGTTAATATGACGTATATGCATGACGTCAAAGGTTTAAAAGATAGAGCAAAGTAAGGTTAATCAAATGGTGCATTTATCTCAATTTTGTAAAAAATGGAGATAGGACACTTTAAGAGTAAGGCGACGAATTGTTAAAATAATAGTATCACTGCTCTTTGGTGTGAAAGGTGAATTATATAACCCTTTAGGTCATAACTAATATTATGACAACAAATATAGCATTAAGTGTATAATGTTTATCACTTGAGATACATAAACGTATCAAAAAACCATACTTTGTAAGTTGGCTAATTTTAAAACATTGACGCAACAAAATTTATGTTTCAGGGGATTCTGTGTATGAAAACATCCAGGACATCTGCTTATCCAATAATGCAGGTCAAGCAACCGAAAATGACAATAATGGAGTAGTTGATGTTTGTGAAATAGTTGAAGATCAGTCCATCGTTCCAAGGTAAATTTTATAAATTCGAATGATAAACTTGGGTTTCTGGTTGTTTATTTGGCTTATGTGTCGGCATTGCTCAGGGTAGTTGTGCTGTGGTGTTTCTGATTCCTGTGCTCGGCTGGTTAGGTTGAGTACTACCTTCCCTGTCGGATTTTCTCATACCTTTTTTAACCATGGTTCGTCGTGGTATCTGTACATTCTACATGTACATCATATCAGTTGCATCATCTTGTCGATTGTAATTGATTATCAATGTCCAGAATGTTTAAGTCTGTAACAAACGCAGTATGTAATGTTTCAAGCAAATGTCTTATGGATTGGACAACTTTGATATCTTTCGAAAGGCGTTTTCAAGGTCTCGTGGATTATACAAAATCGACCCTTATCTAAAAGTGATTAAGTTTAATTTATGTGAAACCTCATGTTCAGCATTGTGTGTTTATATTTTGAAGGGACCACAGCTAAGATGGGTGTAATAGACGAAGAATCAAAACACATAGAAAGTCTGGAACCGTCAACAGTAGATGCAGCCCTGTGTGGGACGCAGCCAATGCTGAAACACTGCTTTAATTGCGATGAATCCAAGATTGAAGGAAACGTGCAGGACTTCAACTTGGAAATCAAATGTAATGTGTGCATGATGTGTATGGACAGAAATACTGAATAAAGATTAGGAGTTCACATATTGTTTATTGCATTTATTGCTTTGATTGCAAAACTACATAAATATAATCACATAAATATAAACACTTCTTCACTTGAGAAAACGTGTAATAAAACACCTTAAAGTGTATACAGCTATATTGGAAGATATTTTTTTTTTAAATTTCAAAAACTGAAAAAACAATCATGCTTTCATATCCATTAGATCATTTTTCGCTTCAGTTTTATCAGAAGCTCTCTTTGTGATTTATTGGACATTTCAAAGTACACGGAACCCATTCAAAGTTTTAATTTGCAATTAAGGTAGTTTAGTATCATACTAAAAACGATGCCAGTAGTTATTTCAACATTGAATGACTGTTAGAATATAACTCTATACACTTTAACAAAAGGATACATATATTAATTTCCTGCTAAAATATCGCTTCGACACAAATTCATAATAGTCTCCCACAAAAAAGTTTCTATTTCTGGCATCTACCAAACTTAACATTCCTGACAGTATTCATATCAACTAGAATCTATCTAATTGGATTTTTTAAAAGTCCGGCCAGACATATTTAGGATAAACAACTATTCAGCACACAATCATTATGCCTCCCTCACCTTCAACCATTGCTGGATACAAAACAACAATATAAATTGAACGACAAAACAAAGTGTAAATATAAACAATAGTAACTGTAAGACTTACAAAAATAGTGCCGATTACCGATTAATGTAGTAATATATACAGCTCAAACTATGATATATTAAAACCAGCATACATGTCTCTTATAATAAGTACCAAGCAAAATGTTACTACAAAAAATGTACGATGAAAATACATACAAGATGATTTTTTTCCTTTAAAACGTTTTCAGAAATCTCAATATTATTGAATGAATACGTGATTAGAGTATGCATGATAAAATATGAATATGTTTTCTAAGAATCTCCACAATAAAACATAAACAAATAGGTTGTTGGAGCTCTACACTGTAGTTACTGTCAACATTGTTCAACCTTGTTATGATTGACAATCAAACGGCATTTGCTTGATGATATGTTATTCCATGAACAACACATCTGTAAAATCCCCCACGTGTATGTGCGGCAAAACAAAACGAAATACAAATCCTCATTTTGCCATTTTGATTAGGGGGTATATTGCTTAGCACAAGTCAGTCTGTCGGTAGACCAAAATGGTTTTCGTTCAATGACTCATGGAACGCTTTGCCCTTAGATCTTCAAACTTTACAAGGAGATTGACCAGCAACGTTTAGATGACACATATTGATTTTGAAATGTAAATCTTATTTGGAGTATCGGTGGCGTTATACACATGACCCATGTGTTGGTATGTGTGATGACTATGCATCCTTGTGTATGAACGCTTTATCACACTCTGTGGCATTGTGGGTAAAAAAATACATTCGTTTGACTTGCCACTATGGCAACACACAACAAACGTTACTTCACAATGTTAAACACTATGACCTGGTCGGTATGACTTTGTTATACAGCTTATGGCACATTCAGTACATGTGTAATGTTTATCCGTTGCCTCGTTGCCCAGTTTGTGCTTTATTAATGATGAAATTGCAAGTCTTCGGGAATTAGTCACACTGGAATTGTCCTGAAAAATAAACAAAAATAATAATATGTTCATTGGTTCTTTACATACACACATTCTGAATTAATGTATAAACATGTGGGCATCATGAACATGGTTTCTCAATACATACCATTAGTATTTGCTACCAGCCAAAATGTCTTTACAGACCTACAGCAACAACTATTAAACTTGCTATTGTGACAACTAGGATGATAACATTACTTTGTCAATAAAAACAGTTAATACTCATATTGTTATGAGCAGACAGAAAATAATGATAAGATAACTTAGAGCATTGCATGCCAATTTGTCAAATTCGAGTCGTGTCATTTTCGTTGTATTGAAAACCGGACTAAGAATCGTTCAATTTGTAAACGTTAGATTTTAGCCTAATTAAGTACAGTATTGAAACAAGTTGAGCACCTAGGCAAGACATGTCACCCAATAGTGCATGTCAGTACAAACATTAGACTCGGTATGCTCTTGTTTGGACTAATTTGTCGAAAATGCCCGCATTTCATGTCAGTTTTGGAGTGTCTACCGTTGATTCAAAACATTCAACGTGCATTACGTTCGTACGCATTGATGAAGACCTATGTCAACTAGCTACGGGTATGTATGATGGACGTGGACATTCCGTAAGAGTATTCTTGTTTTCAGAATTCAAGATTAGGCACATGAAATACGCAAAAATGTTACACTAACCTGCTGATTATTGTTGATATTCGCCATTTTTATCCGGACTATCTTCGCTTCGTTAACCGTAGCGGGATCGCTGCACCAGATCTAGCTCGTTTTGCCGATACAGTGTGATAATGTGGTATTTTTTACCAATTCACAAAAATACCCAAACTATTGATAGCAGTGTGCATAAATCAACGCGTGGAAAGCACGTTTTCATAAACATTTTGGCATAACTGATCCCTGTCCCTACACGAAAATCACGTTACATGCCGTGATTTACTCCAGACGAACTCTGCAGAAGAGTAACAATCTTCGAACAAAATGAGTAAAAGGGCTTTGTCAAAACGGTTGGCTTTGCAAAATCACGCTTGTATGTCAATATCCAAAAAACTAAGTTTGTTGTTAATAAAAAACGGAGATAACCACTTAAACTTCAAAAATAAACAAAAACATAAAATAATATTCATGTGAAATTAAAAAAATAAGGGCCGCAACTCTAACCAAAGTCATAACATTCCGACAGGTCTGGCGCGTTCTCTGCTGATACAATTTGGCTTTTAATGTGTTTTTCGCGTAGGTAATTCATCCTTTTAATCAAAACCGTTCGTGAGCACGTGGTTTCCGTTGTTTATTTCTTACACGTGTAAACATGCTATATTACGTAACACGTCAAACATGGTAAATTCAACTGCAAGTAGGCCAAATATCGACACATATTTAAATTTAATACATCTTTATACGTACGTAATACTATGTGGATGTTCATGCTAATAAATGCATTATAAAAAAAAATATTTAAAAAAATGAAACATTGACACGTACGAAATGTGTTCCAGTGATTTTTCGAAATCCTGTGAGTGTTCCTATCGAGTCAATTTCATGATGTAAAGTGTCTTTCAAGATAAGCAGTCATCAATAATGCCGAATTCGTTCATGTACACTTAAATGTTGGTGCACATGCAATGCACGTGCAAAAATACGTCATTACGCAATACGCCGAATGCACCAAGTTTAGTCACAATACCGCTAAATTAAACTAACTATCAGCTTCATCTACTGTACTAAAAATGTATCGGTATGCGCAATCTCACTTGAATATACCAATTTTTGACACTGCAGGACTGAAATATCTAAGTGGCGGGTTAGCACTTTTGGGTAGTGTAGTGTAAACCATTATAATTTCACACATTTTCTGTAGTTGTGGGAAGTAATTTAATGGGAAGACTTTAGTCATTGTAGTGATTCTTTCATATGAAACGTAGTTCGATATTATCCCATCTCTAAAGCTCTGTGCGAAACCTGTGAACTGGTGAACTACGTGCTGTCCATTCTCTCTTAGACATGGTTGTAATTAACAAATATATTAACTGACAATCATCTTGATACGTTGATGTGTGTGTGTACATTGTAGGTGTTTTCGATATCATGTGACCTTTGTAGTTAGTATATGTAAGTCAATTTATTTACTTGAATACCCATTTGTAAAGAACCGGTCATTAAGGTTCATTTCGTTTAATATGTCTTACGCATTACGTATTTTAGATAGCATCTTTTTTAAACACTGTTACATTTGTAGTACGGTCATGCTCCTTTTTACTGAATGCATCTCAGTGATCGTTCGATACAGTATCTATATTTTCCAACTGTTCAATGAATTTCGATGGCATGTAGCATGGCAGTCGGTCTTAACAATGATTTACATGAATGCAATTAGTTAATACAGTTATCTAAAGCCACTTCTTGTGTTTAATAACTTCCCATACTCGTCAATTTAGGACACAAAGTCTCTATTAATTTTTTGGGCTGGTCATTTTCAATGATACAGTTATCTGCGATTTTCAAAGACTCAAAATAAACGTTTTGGGATTTTTTATAGAAAGCATATGCCAACCCGTGCAAAGCTGACATAGATATAAGCCATATACATTTGTACATTGTACATAGTACATAGTATATGCTGACGACAGCGGATCGTACCCTGACTTTTTAATAATCCTCATGAATCAATGGTTATTCAAGTTCTCAGACTATTGTTTGAGATAAAACAATTTGCTGATTGAACGAGAATGCATTTAACACAATCTACCACAATCTATCTGTCATCATTGTCTTATCCTACTGACGCTATACTTACGAATTATTAGACAATTAGAAATTCATTATATGTAATAATATGGACCAGTACTAGATGACAAGGTTAACTAATGAGAATAAAAGAGGTCTTATTTGTATGTAATTGAAATAATTATGCCTCCTATCGGAGATGTAGGAGTCAGTGTGTATAATGTATGGTATATTAATTGTAATAAATGGGGCTTGTTATTAAGCAATATACGATACTTCTGTTTTTTTAAGTACACAAAAGAGTGATATTGTCAACCCTGTTATAATGTTGTATCAATTGAAGGGCATCATATATCGCGATATATATGGTAAAAACCACTAAAGATCACATCACATTCAAGTATACATCAATTGTGTAAATCAGTTTATACCATAGTATGATAACTGCAACTAATAATATATAACCAAAACTGGTAACTAGTACACTTTATAATCTATATATATACGAGGGCCCATCAATAATTTCGTGAACTAATTATATGTAGCGAGTATAGATAGACTAACACACTTTTAGCCTCTAGTCCTTATTAAAGTAACATCCCGTGTATAGTTTGCATTTATTCCATTGCTCGACCCTTAACCTGAGCACGTGTTACAGGCCGTCACGTGACATCTCCCGCAACGTTTTGTTTATGACACACCCAACTTCTCTCGGGGCTTGTATTTCTAACCATGCAGGCTATTTTTGAGTTTTGAAAAAAAATGCTGTTCTATAGTCAGCTAGGTCTTAGATTGTGTCCGAAACAACGCTCTTGCTACGGATTAGCGCATTTTCATGGTGTTTCAGAATTTCATACATTTGAAGTTATATGTGCTTTCATTTAATTTCCGATAACAACTGAGATTTAATTATTGCTACAATAGTTTCTAATAACAGTAGCTTTCGGAGCAACACAGTAATTACAAGTTATTCTTTGAATGTCGCATTATATTATGGTCAAGACACTCTACCGACCGCCAATTTTAACAACCAATGGTCGGCGAATATGCTTATCGTCTTTGCTTGCTCCTCTATAGCCCTTTAAGTAGTTTTTGGACAATGAAAATGCACTATTCGATTACCAAGGGTCCATATAAACTGCATGCAACGTTTTCTGAATGTAGGAGACATATTTTCTGAGTAATGTATAAATCTTGAATACAAAACTTTACTCGATCATACCAGGCGACGTCATTTTTAATAACGAACGCCAATGACATGACGTTGGAATATTGCTATGACGTCATAAATTCTGACGTCATCAATCACTTTTTATGCTTAATTAATTGGATAATAAATTATCTTTGACCACGCAAAATTTCAATAAGCTATGTCAAATCGTTATGAAAGAGTATAATTAGTTCACGAAATTATTGATGGGCCCACGTATGCGCAATAAAATGTTGATGAATCTACGTTGTAATCAGTGTGATATTATTATGTAGATGATTTTTATCCTGTTTCATTCTCGTCTTCAATTTCATGGTAGCCAAACAACACGTATCCTTATCAATCAATCTGGAAACAATTACCTCGTTACAAATATATGAAACCTGACAAAAACAAACGAACAGAGAAGGCAGCACACAACAAAAACAACAGGAAATTATAGACACGAAGACATAAACATTAGTAATTCAATCTCGTTTAAACGAATTGAAAGTAAAGTTGCTTTAAAAACGTTTGGGAAATCAAAAATGCAATTTCGTAGGATGCTTTGAAGCCAGACACAATGTAATCACCACGCGTAGAGAGATGACAGAACCAAATGTTCCCTATGATACATCAGAAGAGAGGAATTCTTGAATTACATTGACGATCTTATGAACCTTGTAGAAGCAAATTTTGTTCAATAGCTTATTGACGTAGGAAGGGTCACAGCGGAGAGCAGATTTATCATACAAATTACCTAAGGTTCGGTCATTGACTTGAAGAGATGCATTCCAAACAGTCACACTATCGGTAAAGGATAAATATATGCGTATATAATGGCTCCTTTGTGACTTTCGTATCTAATACAGTTTTCGTTTTCTTCAGACGAGGTGTTTCGCTTAATTAAATACTCTGAAGGAGTCAATAAATTAATCGTCATGTTTGCTAAATGTCGTAATTATAGACACTATCTCCTCTAGTAGTGGTTGCCTTCAATAGTCTGCAATGTCCTATTGATGTCGTTTTATGCGATTTTTCAAGCGGCCAATTCAGTCTACGATTAATCTATAGAAAAGACATTATTATGCAATCACGGTTCTGATTGGGATTTGTTTCCAAGAGCTTATTTACAAAACTATATTTACATACATTTTGAGGCGACACCCCTCTTTTGCACAAACAGTTAAATTTGCCAGCAATGGGTTTACATTGATGTTTAATACTTGTTGTAAATGTAAGTACGCTATTTTGTCTTAAATATGCTTGATTAAAGGTATGTAGTCAAATGAATTTCTGAACAAAAATATGCATGTATTACATTAGAAAATAACATGCGATATAATTAGACAATATGGCCTTACCTATGACACTTGGTAAACATTTGGAGAAGCTTGTTTGGTCACTGGACGAATTTTTGCCGCCCTATTTTGCGGTTTTGAGCATGATGTTTGGTTACTAGGTCAATTCGCAGCAACGCCTTATTTGGTCATTCACACACAACTGAACGTGAGAGAGAACTTAAAAGCTACAATACCAACTCACAGCTACATAAAATGTTAAACTTCCCTGTATTTGTTGGCGTCCATATATAGTTCTTGTAACAACAAATACACGGCAAAATGTCCAACAACCAATTACACGGAAAGTTGAACATAACAACTCCCGAAGGATCGGTTTCAGTAATAAAAAAGCTTAATGACATGCATTTAGTTTCAAGGATAAAAATATAGGTGGGACTGGTTGCCAGTATTATTGATAGATGCATAACCCGACTAAAGGGTTTTACAAGTATTTGGGTAACCTTGTCCCTTATACAATTGTCTTGGACACAGGTTATACCACCAGATGATGTACCAGCCCCCCTCAGAATTAAATTAGTCTTTAGAGTCAAATGTTTTTCAGTTGAAGGTATATTAGGCTAGACGAAAATACGGGGCAAATGACCATAAAGTCCCCGGAAGTTCACTGTCATATAGTGATGTTCAGGTGTAATTTTGACTTTTTGTCTACTTTAACTATCGATCGTGTATATAGTATCTAGATGTACCGTTCGACTCGTTGTGCTGCAAGTCGGATTATAGAGTCCATGTTCATAGCGAGAAAGCATGAAAAATGCCTGGAAGTTCTTAGAATATTTAACTTCCCAGCTTGCTTGTAGGTTGTTTAAGTGTCAGACTTATGGTGCGTCTAACCCGCTAAATCTCGGCAACGCGGTATATCTGAAATTGTACAGCCGTATGTTATTAATTTCAAATTAAACAGCATGATCTAATGATAAGCAAGAAGACGCAGCTAAACAAAATATTTCTGACACTGCAAGATTCCGAAATCAATTTGTATTCTCTTCTCAGGATATCAAACCACATTAGGAAAAGTTTCATGTGCTCGAATGGATGATGAGTACATTACAATTGCAAAGAAAGTAAATTGGTCAATTGCGACCACTATAAAATACATCTGAACTCTATTGTGATACACGGCTATCTCACTCTTAATCAAGTACAAGACTTAGTATAACCCAGATAATTTGAGCTACACATTTAATTAACTCAACGTCTCATTGGACGTTCGGATTTGGACAACTGAAAAGAGAGTTTTCTCTTTTTGACGACTTGGAACTTTGACTATCGGCTTTGCAAGCAACTGCAATGTGCATTTCAGCTTTTTTACAGCTAAATATATATGCATTGACATAAGATATTATCTATAAAACGTATATCTATTCGTGGGAGACAATGGACTCTAAATAGATTACCTAATGTATCGTCCATATATCATAGTTACTACTGATCAAAAATATTTTTGTGCATTACTGACTTACATCACAAGGTCGATCACAGCTGTTCTGTCCGTTTACTTGCATCTACTCTCTCAAAGAATTGACGCTTTTATTAACAAAAAAGGTATGAGAAAATCCGACAGGTAAGGTAGCACTCAACCCAACCAGCCGAGCACAGAAATCAGAAACACCACGACACAACTACCCTGAGCAGTGCCCACAGAAACCCATGCCAAAATGGCGACCAAATGAGGCACAACAACCTTCATGGTCTTGCTTCATGCTTCATTAAAACACTGTTAGGCTTTCTTATGTGGGATTGAGCTACAGTGCATACTGTTGATCATTAGCATAACAGGCTATTGAAAATAGCCACACCAGTAATGGATACACGTGCATATCTTCGTCGAGTCTCTGCAGGTACTAATGCTTTTAGAAAAAGTTATTTCTGGTCAAAAAATTGAAACAAAATTATTGAATCAACAAAGGGAAGTAAACACTCCGAGGAGCGGAGCGACGAGTTTTAGACCGTTTCCTTTTTTCAAAACAAAACAAAAACATCGTGTGCTGCAGTTTACTTTAGGCAACTTTAGACGTTAAGTAACCAAAACGAAGAAGTTCTATAACATATTTATTGATATATGGATTGATTTCGGATTAATCGTCAACCAGGTTGAGCACTTCAATGTTGTTGTAAATTTGCTTCGATCGAAATTGGAAAGAGAGTCGCGAAATCATGTTCCGGATGAGCTGATAGTCCGAGAGTCTACACACTTACTGAATGCAAGCAGAGAAGCACAATTGTGTGATATTTGTTTTGGGTCAAGATCTTGTGAATGTAAACCTTGGCCCCATCAAATATCGTGCGGTGTCTCTTTTGTAATATCCTCGATTTTCCAAGCGGATACAGTATGGACGAAAGACAAACATGGTTAGGTACGCATGGGAGTCTGGAAATTATCTATATTCCGGGATAAAATAAAACCTCATACAGTAGGCCTACACTATTACAGTACAGTGTAGGTATGTCGTTGATTTTATTGATTTTAAATCAAATTATGATAATTTCAATGCATTGACTTGATTTGTACAATGATTGCATACGTTTGTTATCTCCCTTGGATAAAGCATATATAAAGATAATGATAATAGTAACTGGAGCCCGCGTGTATATCTACAAATATAGCCTAGCTGTTATCTAATATTTATTAAATACCGATTTAGGCTGTGCCTTAGTTCATATTACAGCTTCAGTTATTTATCTCTTTTAAAGATGGTTTATACTAAAGATTTCAGGTGACGGAATTTAAATAGTCGAACGGATAATGTGCTCAGCTCAACCATTAGGCAGTGCAAAATAATTCAATATGTGAAAAAATGTTGACGAGGAGGTAACGTGAAAAGGTGCAGATAATTCATATTATTAACAAGACGTCGGAATTCCGGTTTTTTGGCAGCCAAATATAATTTGGCATATTTTTTGTTCTTATTTTTAGTTACTAATCGGTGACATTGACCTTGACCCACTAGTCCCACTTTCAATCCCAATATGTTCATATAAACTACGGACACATCAAGTTCAATCATGCTATTTCATTTCAAGCTCTATAATCAATCGGAACCCCAATTGAGAACTCAACCCCATCCACTCAGCCGCCGAAATCGTCATATGAAAAGGCTGGTTAAAATCTGTCTTAATAAGATGTTTAGAAGAACTCTGTCGCCATAATATAATCTGGTGCAGTTAGACACAATGTTTTGACGACAGTGATTGTCATTCCATTTATTTACACGAGTTTGCACTGGTGTCTGAATATTTAAGCCACAATAAAATTGGGGTGATAGTTATGCGACGTTCATTTGTTGTAGCGAGACAACGAACATATACACCTGGAAATTAGTTAAGCACACCCCGGAAATTTACAATTGGTTGTGATTGAAAGCACTGTCATGAAATGACGACTTAATTGAGCTAAAAATAGTAATTTGATAAGTAGCGATAGCAATTTATCAATCATAAACCAGTAAATTTATAAGTTTAGTTTATTCTTATCCAAATTATTGAAGCATAAGCAAATGTGTTGTTTTTTACCAAAACTGTAGATGTTTATAAGTATGGTGTTGGAGCGTTTAAAAAAGATTTACTGGTGGATATTTTTGGTAAACGTTGACGATTACTTAACCTTAAATGACATTATGTAGCCAAACTTTTAATAACGTGTGTAACCGCCACGTGGCCAGATGACAGTCTCAACCCTTCTCCTCATACTATCAGTAAGGCGTCTACTGCGAGTTTGAGATAAATTTTGCCATTCTTGGTGCAGAGCTTGTTCCAGTTGTTGCAGGTTGACTATAGGTGGGTCCAAATTCTGTATTTTCCGGCCCAGGATCTCCCACACGTGTTCCAGTGGGTTTAAATCAGGAATCATTGCAGGCCAGGGAATGGTGGTGACGGCATTCCGTTGCAAAAACTGTGTTACAGCATGGGCTCTGTTCGGTCTGGAATTATCGTCCATGTAAACAGGTCGGGAAGCCAATGGATGATTATCAAAATGGTCCACGACGACTGGATGTAGGATGTCTCGTACATAAGTATCACTAGTCAGATTTCCTTGGACAGTTACAATGTCCAACTTACAGTTATGGGACAAGCAACCCCATATCATAACTGATCCACCACCAAAGGGAACCGTAGGAAGAATGTTTCTTGGTGTGTAGGCTGTATTTCGTTGCCTCCACACTCGAATGCACCCGTCTATGACGTGCATAAGGAACCTGCTTTCATCTGACCAATGGATCTTTCTCCATAATCTCAGGTTCCAACCACGCCTTGCTACATGTAAGCACCATGTCAGCCGGTTCCTGCGATGAACAGGTGTCAACAAGGGGCGTTTTATTTCCCTTCTAGACTTCAAACCTGCAGACCTGAGCCGATTGCGCAGAGTTCGTGACGACAAATGCCTGTGCGGCAACCAGTTTCGCTTTAGGTAGGTGCTTGTTGCAAACGAAAAACGTGTAACGAGACGTAAAAGATTTCGGTCGTCGCGTGCCGTTGTTACATATGGCCGTCCAGATCTTGGACGGTCCCTCACGTCATGCGTCTGCCGATACTTCTGAGCTAGTCTGCTAATGACAGGGTGATTATAGCCAAGCTGACGACCAACAGCACTGTAGGACATGCCAGCATTAATCATGCCTATTATCTACCAACTGTCGCCATCCGATAATCTTCTCCTAACCATTTTGTTGACAAGAGGTCAAAATAATGACAATATGTTAGAACAAAATCAAATTTTGTACATGTACTTTGTGTTAATTGAAAGTGTAGTTTAACAATTCACGAAGATATTGTCGAAATGGCGAAGTACACGAGCTTTCCGTGCGCGCAACTCTATCGGGGATACACATGATTAGACGGAAGGTTGTTCTTACCATTGCTCAGATAAAATTTAAAATTTCAGTTGTGGTCATGTCAAATTCGAGGCAAAATGCCGGATGTGCTTAACTTATTTCCAGGTGTATATTTACAACTGGATTGGCCGTATACGATGCTTACTGGTAAGTTATTTTGCAACTTGTATTGGCATTAAGTGAAAAAGGCAAGTATACGTTGTGTCGCCAAGTTTTGCATGTCAATCTTAAAGCAATAAAGGCTACATATAAGGGGTCTTTCCGTGCAGTTTGTTACTAACTTATTGCAATAAGTACGTCCGTGCTAACATCTATACACTACCCGAAAGTGCTAACCCGCCACTTATATATTTCAGTCATGTAGTGTCAAAAATTGATATATTCATATGAAATTTCGCATACCGAAACTTGAGTAGTAGATGCAGCTGATCATTAGTTTATTTTGTCGGTATTGTGGCAAAACTCCGTGCATTCGGCGTATTGCGTAATAAAGCATTTTTGCACGTGCGTTGCATGTACACCCAAATGCACGCGTACACGAACGAATTCGGCATTATTGATGACTGCCTTTGTTGTAAAACACTTTACATCCTGAAATTGACTCGAGGAGAACACTCACTGGATTGCGAAAAATCACTGAAACACAATTCTTAGGTGTCAATGTTTACTTTTTTTTAAGTATTTTTTTTGATAATGCATTTATTAGCATGAATATTCACATACAGACGTATAAAGACGTATTAAAGCCAATTATGTGTTGATTTTTGTCCTACTTCCGGTTGAATTCACCTGTTACACCTGTTACTTAATTAAGCATGGTTACACGTGTAATAAATGTACAATGAAAAGCACGTGTTCATGAACGGTTTTGATGAAAATGACGAATTACCTACGCGAAAAACACCTTACATGCTGAGTTTGGTGCACAAATAACGCGACAGACCTGTTGGAATGTAATGAGATCGAGTAGAGTTGCGGCCCTTCTTTTTGTTAATTTCACAAAAATATTAAATATGTTTTTGTTTGTTTATGCAGTTTTAGTGGTTATCGAAGTTTTTTAAACTTCGGTTCGTGAATATTGACATACAAGCGTGATTCTTCAAAATCAACAATTTTGACAAAGCCTTTTCCTTATTTTGTTCAAAGATTGTTACTCTTTAACCGAATTCGTCTGGAGTAAATCACGGCATGTAACGAGTTTTCCATATAAGGTAGGGATCAGTTATGTCAAAATGTTTATGAAAACGTGCTTTCAATGCGCCGATTAATGCACGATTCCATAAACAGTTTGTGTATTTTTGTGAATTGGTAAAACATACCTCATTACGTAAAACGCATGTGACAACATAACTGTTTGTTGTCCATAATAAATTAACACTAAGCTGCATCTTGTATTATGAAATTTTTTATACGGGTACATACTTCAATAACAAAGTTATGGCGAAAAATGTAAGGTGGTGGGTTAGAACTTGTGGGTAGTGTAGTTTATAGGAAGAAACTGCTCGCGGCGGTAATGTTATTGAAGCCAATATGCATTAAATTTTGGACATTTTGTTAGCAACTACATGTAGCGTCGTTGTATTATAAACTAGTTTGTCAAACACTATAAGAATTTACATGTGTACTTTTTAATTGGTTTGAAAAATAAAATTGAATTACATACAAACAAAGGCGTGTAACAGTGTTCAACCGTCCGATTTGTCTTGACGTTTTACATTGAATATTTTATTTATCTGAAAGGACATCCCCTGCATAAACTATGTTCTCGTTCGTCCCAAATCGGAACTGAAATTTACGGAGCTATATGTCGTGAAATTTATGTACAAAAAGCCACGCAGATGTCTTAACAGTCAATGACGTCGGTTACATGCGTGATACAGACATGTAGTGAATACCTTTATGATATTTTATGTAAACCTTAATCCCTATGGACCAAAAACCATTTTTGGGACCATTATGTCAATTTTATTGAATCAAAAACCGATAAAGCATCACGAAAATCATTTTTGCAAAATCATCACAATAGCCGCAATTGAATTTGTCCAACCATTATGGATAAATTTCCGAAATGTTTGTTCAGTAAAACGCTCGAGTAATGTTTCATTTGGTCTCCGTTTTGGCATGGGTTTGTGTGGGCATTGCTCTGTGTGGTTGTGTCGTGGTGTTTTTGATTCCTGTGCTCGGCTGGTTAGGTTGAGTGCTGCCTTCCCTGTCGGATTTTCTCATACTTTTTTTCTAAACTAACATAACTGTCTTAATCTGCCAAAAGTGTCTCTGTTAAAATTGATGTAATTGTTTGACAACAAATAGCAAGCCATTGATCGATACAATAATATTTCTTTCTAATCCAGTACGATTTTTAAATTTTTATCACAATTTTTTTTTATAAATATTAGAGCCGAAAGATTAAAACAATGTCGCAACCCAAACTTTCATGATGTCAAAAAATTTACAGTGTGCTTGCGATGTCCCTTTTAGCATTACCCATGTACGTGTGACTTGCACAGTATACGATATGTCGGACATCTGTGGCTTCACTGTTATTTCAACTTCATTTTCAGTAGAAATACATCGTGTTACCAAATACATCGTACTTACGTGACACGAGTTTAACGCACTAATACATATCTACAGTATATACAACATCATGGAAGTAATGTCTACATATGTGTTCGCATTTTGTTTCAAAAATGTATCTTCTCTGCACTTGATATTGCTTTCCCAAATAACGCTACTATATTAAGATGCTGGTAATATCACAACAGAGCACACATGCAATCTTCAATTTCATGGTAGACAATTAAAAATATCAATCAATCAGGACACAATAAACACGTTAGCTTTACAAATATAAACATAATATATAAACAACACAAGAACACATCAGACAGAAAATGCAGCAATCAAATACAACAACAGACAAGTGTAGACACAAAAACAACACATAATCACGAATAATAGAAAAAGCAAATGTATTTAAGTGACACAAAAGTATAAGTTACTTTTACAAATGTTTGGCATCGCTCTAGATAATTGTTTGTCATCAGATGATTGTACTCTTAATCACCACGCGTAGTGAACGACAGAAACAAACGTTTTACGTTTTACAGAAATGTAGATACTTTCTTAAATTACATTGACGATATTACAAACCTTGTAGAAGCAATTTTTTTTTTTTAGTAGCTGATTGACGTAGGAAGGGTCACACCGAGAAGCAAATTAATGAAACAATTCTGAATCATTAATTACCCAGGTAGCGGTCATTAGCTTAAAGAGATGCATTACATCAGGGAAAATTATCTGTGTAACATATATATTTGCGTATTCAATTGGTCTACTGTGGCTCTCCCTTCTAAAACAGTTTTATTCAGTTATGTTTTTGCTTAACGGATTTATGTAATACATGTACTTACACCGACATATTCTGTCTACGATAAATCTAGTACTAGTATTTGATTTCGATGTCATTGGAAATTCTGAATCCTATTTGTTGTTTGCTAAGAACCCATACCTTAGTCGAGCATAAACTTTTATATACATGGACTTTGCTGATGACATTTTCTATTCCCAAACAATTACACCGTCACTTCGATATCCCGGCCTTCATTGCACTACAGAAACGCAAATTTGTTGATGTCAAGCCAATATGGTTACAAAGCAAACGATATAAATCCCAGTATTGGTGGCAAAGTATGGATTATCTCTTTAGAGAAATATAGTAGTTAATCAAAGGTTCTTAAAGGTTCCTGAAATCAAATAATCTTTAGACGACTCTTTTTTGGTTTATAGGAAAGGATCACATAGAAAATTAAATTAAACAAGTCCGAACATTACTGGAAACTGGGAACTAACTAAATACGTTGATGCTACACTGATATATATAACAATATACTTTAGTAGTATGCAAATCGTTTGATCGTACGTGGTATGTTAGTATAAAATGAAACAGTTCATGTTTGATATATACATGTAGAGAATAATAGGTTAGTGCCATGGATGAGTGATATTATCTGGCAAAAAAGGTATGCAAAAATCCGACAGGGAAGGTAGCACTCAACCCAACCAGCCGAAACAGGGGGTGGTGGGCGGTGGACTTTAAATCAATGGGGCAGAGGAAATTAACTTCCAAGGAAAAGTGGAAACAAAAATACACCGACACTGCACAGTGCTGTAAAAAGGAGAGGGCGACTTGACCTAGTTTACAATAATGGGCAAAAAGAGGGCGAAAATATATATGCCATAAACGTATATTATAGCGACCAAACAGCACAGTGACGGAATTTGTCGGGTTTGTCGTATCTGGTGTAAAGCTGGCATATATTCTATTTATATATATGTAGTAACTTTATATGCTGACGACCGAGGACCATAACCTGACGTTGTAGCGCTGTATTCATTTCACCATTTCCATAAATCAGTGTTTAGTCGAGTTCCCCGACTATTGTTTCATATGCAAATTACGCTGGTTAAACGAAAATGTATCAAATACAATCTACCACAATCTACCACAATCTACCTGCCGTCATTGTCTTATCCTTTTCAAGCTATATTTGCGAATTATTAGATAATTATAAAGCCATTATATGAAATAATATAGGCCAGTACTACATGCCAATGTTTACGAATGAGAATAAAAGAGATATGACTTGCATGTAATTGAAATAATGATGCCTCCTACGGGGGATAGCCAGGATGTATAATATATGGTTATTTGTTAATTGAAATACATTGGTATGGTCATTAAGAAAGTTCACAATAATACAAAAATGATATTATTATATCTTGTATTTATATAGAATACGTCTATATGAGCAATAACGCGTTGATTGTATTATAGAATCTTACTCTATAAGGTAAACTAATAATATATATTGATATGCTTATTATCAAGATTCTTAACTTAAATTCCATCGTAGAAAAACGACACGTACATTTTGTATTCTTATCAATCATCTTTTTGGACACGATAACTCGTCAGCCTTACAAATATAAATACAACGAGACAAAAATAAATCAAACATAGAGGACAGCACGCAACAAAAACAACATATTATGGTTAGCACAAAAACAACAAAGAATACAAAGTCGATCCCGTTTAAACGAAACAAAAGGAAGGTTGCTTTCACAAAGTTCGGCCAATATCAGTAGCTTCGATACTTTGAAGTCAGTCACAATGCAATCATCACACGAAGAGAAATGACAGAACCAAGTGTGTCCTATAATAGAGAAGTTCTTGAATTACTTTGACGATCTAATGAACCTTGTAGAAACAAATTTTGTTCAGTAGGAAGGGTCACAGCGGGGAGAAGATTTATCAAACAATACTGAAGGCGTAATAACCTTGCGTGCGGTCATTTACTTGGAGAGATGCATTCCCAAAAGGCGCAATTTCAGTAGAGGATAGTTTTATGCGTATGCAATTGCTCCTTTTTGTCTTCCATAGCTAAGAGTTTTATTAAGATACGATGTTCCGTTTAATTTAAGACTTTCGAGGTGTCAATGAATTTCTGTCAAGTTTCCTTAATGTCATAATTATAAACACTCTCTCATCAAGTGGTTGCCTTCAATGGTCTTCAGAGTCCTTTTGTTTTAGGCTATTGTTTAAACTAATGTCCTATTGGTGCCATTTTATGAGATATTTAAAGCGGCCAATTCTGTCTACAATCAATCTCCAGACAGAAAGTGATAAGGTTGATAAGACATCATTATGCAAGCACAGTTCTGATTGGGATTTGTTTACAAGAGCTTATTTACAAAACTTCATTTACCTCCATTTTGAAACAACAACCCAGACTTTGAACAAAGAGTTAAATTTGCCAGCAATTTGATAACATTGATGTTTAATACCTGTTTCAATGTAAGTACGCTATTTTGTCTTAAATGTGCTTGATTAAAGGAATGTATTCAAAATAAATTTCTGAAAAATAAACTATATATACTGTACATGTATTATATAAGAAAATAACATGCGACATAATAAGACAATATTTCCTTACCTAGGACACTTGGTAAAATTTTGGAGATGCTTGTTTGGTCACTGGACGATGTTATCCGTCATGTTTTTGTGATCTGATCGTTGGTGGCATTGTGATGCCGCTGTATTTTGCGGTTTTGAGCATGATGTTTGGTAATTAGGTCAATTCGCAGCAACGAACACACACTTCAACGATAACGAGAACTTAAAAGTTAAAATAGCAACTTTCAGCTACATAAATGGCTAACTTGACCAGTTGCAAAAACTCTTTATGGACGCCAACAAATACACGGCTCTATGTCCAACAACCAATCACCGTTGGATCAGTTTCAGCTACTAAAAAGCTGAATGACCTATCCGACTAAAGGATACTACAAGTATTTGGGCCACCTTTTCCCTTATAAAATTGTTTTTAAGTAGGTTATACCACAAGGTGATGTACCAGTCCCTTCAGAATTAAATTAGAATTTAGAGCCAAAACTTTTTCTTTTTCAGTCGAAGGACGAAAAGATGCACAAATAACCTTAAAGTCATTTAGTTTTTAATGGTTTCGTAAAGAGTGATTCGCGCAGGGTCAGTGACATATATTTCAGTGATGTTCAGGTGTAATTTTGACTTTTTGTCTACTTTTACTATCGATCGTGTATGTAGCATCTGGGTGTATCGATTTGATTTGCTGTGTTACAAGTCGGATAATAGAGAGAGAGCATGAAAATACCTAAGACATCTTTTAATATTTAACTAAAGCTAGTTTGCGATAGAAAAACATTGTGTTTTTATAAATATTTCTCTGTGATTTCTACACCTACAAGTATGCAATTTGGCACGAATAAATGAAACATATCTACTTACTATACACTGAAATTTCAGCAACATCAGAAACAAGTTAAAAAAGTTTTGTCCATAAGTTCTATGTAACATATTTGTAGTTTTGTATATAATATCATGTTAGAAGACTCGATACTTGCAACAGCCAATTTTACGGTCACATGATATTCATAACGGTATATTTACGTATTTGCAACCTACTTAATTTAACACATGCGAGGTCCGTCTGTGAATATGACGAAGTACATGTTATTGCAGTACATTGTTTACAATCGACACACCTAAATAATCCGAATCACAAGGGCCTCCTACGTCTTGTCTTAATAACAGCAATCTCAATCCCACCGATCACGGATTGTAACGGTTAAATAATTGATAGTAAATCATCAATGGAATACCAGATTACCTCACTGCGTTAAACTGTAAATATGCATGTAATTTCAATATGTAAGTAATGGTTATTGACCGAGTATGAGGTATTCCTTAATATGAACAACTCGCGCACGTGAAAACGTGAACACCGAGAACGCAAAGCGTTCGAGGTGTTTAAGTTTTCACGTGCGCGAGTTGTTTATATTAAGGAATACCGAAATACGAGGTCAATAACTGACTTACACAACTGTGTATAACAATGCACACGTCATGATGTGTGATAAAAAGATCGATGCAAATTTGATACAGGCTGTTACGTTTTGGATGAGCATAAAGTCACTAAATAAAATAGATGTCCAGAAGGAAGGATGTTTACAGTGCGCCTGCATGTATCCAGGTAAAATCGTATTGTTTATAAAATTGCATAACAGTGACCATTTAATAATTATGTGATTGTATTAAAGTTAAAACCTTAAATGAACATTGTTATTTTACTGTTTGTGATATGTAACTGGACTTTGTCACCGGACAATTTCTCCGAATTCTTTGAAATAATGCTTTGTGTGATTTTGTATACGTACGTTAAGAACAGTCTTATATTAATGTTAGTAAGTGCCACAATTGGGAACAGAAAAATCATTTTTAGGCAGGTTCTTTGAGTGGGGAACGATTGTCTATGATAAGTTGCTGACTTTAAGGTTCGACTCTCACCGGAGCATTCGTTTTAAATTTCTCTGAACATTAACGACTAAATATTCCATTTACATTTGCGACAGCCGAGGAGTGACTATATGACTTTTTTGTGGAGAGGTTGGCACTGTACAGTCTGGTGAACCGGCACATGTCTGAAAAAACCCTTTAATTTAGTATAATTATACTTTGACCGCAATTATCCAGTAAAACTGTCTATAAATACCACCTATGCAACAGCACATTATTTTAGTTTAGGTAGGTTTTTATTGACAGGTGGTCTTTTAAGGATGGGCTATAACACGGATTTGAATTTTAAGATGTTTTGTCTATTAACAATGTTTTATTTTATTTTCAATGAACGAATGCTGTTGTGACAGTGTGTATTGAACATAAATTCATTTTACCATATCTTTTCAGCCTTTATGTAAACATCTATCATGCAGGTGTTTATATATGTCAGCTCGTGGAGTTCTATACTCGCACGGGTTTGAACAACTGGCGCATGAGCGCGGGTTAGTAAGTTGACATGAACAACTTGTGCACGTGCGCAGGTTAGTAAGTAAGATGAACAACCTACCTACGGGTTGTTCATAAGGGTTATTAACCTGGGTTAAACAAAGAAACAGTTGTGTAATACAGAATAAATTTCTTTTCATTGGTTTTCTAAAAATTATGAAATTCAAAATGGAAGTAGTTAGGAAGTAATTGTAGTTCTGTGTAATTTTTTACCAAAATCGGATGAATAGATTTTCAGAAATCTTTAAAAAACACGATTTTTCTATCGCAAACTAGCTATACCCAGCATGTTTGTGGGTTGTTTGAATGTCAGATAATAACTTATGACGCACCCAACCTGTTAAATATCGACAACGCAGTATATCTGTAATGGTACGACCGTATGTTATTAATTTCAAATTAAACAGCATGATCTAATGGTAAGCAAGTATAAGCACCTGAGAAAGATATATCTGACACTGCTAGCCTCCGAAATCAATTTGTATTCACTTCTCAGGATTAGGAAATGCGTCATGTGCTCGAATGGATAATTAGTGCATTACAAATCGAAAAAGAAAGTGAATTGGCCAGAGTTTGGAATAAAATATTTTGATAGATACCCCAAACTTCATTGTAAACCAGCTTTTAGTTATTTGGTTTGCCCTAGTCATCATACACCAAATGTGTTCGGTTATTAAATAAAAAAGTCACATTGTTTAATAGTTTGTATTATTTTACTTATGGGAGCAATATGACAATAGCCAACCTTCTAGTGCTGATTACTATTGATTATCTTCACAAAACGGTACATCAATTTTTCTTCAACTTCTTCTTAGCGATTTGATTGGAGTGTTTGGCCTTCAAAAAGTCACAATCAACATTCTCTACAGAATTGGTAATTTCGGTTAGAACCATATTACATATATCCAAAACAATAATTGTATATTATGCCTGACACATTACTTGTTAATGTTCAAAAGAGATATTTTAATTATATCGATTAAGATGGAAGATATCGGACATTCAGCACTGTTCAAATATCAGTAGGTTCATCTCTTATAATGTATCGTCCACAGATTATAGTAACTAATTATCAACAAGGTTGTTTGTGTATTACTGACTGAATGCACAAGGTCGATCACAGCTGCTGTGTCCGTTTAATTGCATATACTTTCTCAAAGAATTGGTGCTTTAATTTACAAAACACTGCCATGCTTCATTAAGTGTTATTGAGCTCCAATTCATGACGAACTTTATTTGAACGGATACTGTGCGCATTCCATGGCAGGCTCATCCAATTGGCAGTTTTCAACTAATTTGATGTGTTTTAGGCCTCCAAACATATTTTGGCAGATATTTGTTTTCTAATTTTAATAATAGCATTGACCTGGGCCCGACCAGCTCAACTTACAATCCCAAGCAAGGTGTTTATATAAGCTACCTACACGGAAAGTTCATCATGCTATTTTATTCCAAATTAATGTTATTTACGATGATAAAGCTGCTTAAATATGTCTTCATAACATGTTGTGAAGGAATAAATCGCAATAATCTCATCTGATCATTTCGAAAAAATGGATTAACAACAGTGATTGGAAATCCATGTTTTGGCACTTTTGTCTGTTTATGTTGACCAACAATAGTATAAGGTAACTATTCGATGTTCATTTGGTGTAGCAAGACAACACAACCTTTACTAAGTGCCCCCTTCCGACTTGATTGGTCATATACGATGTTTACTTGTAAATTGATTTGCCACATTTATTGGAAATACGTAAAAAAGCAATACTTCGTAGTGTCGCCACTTGTTTGCGTGTAAAGCTTAAGGCAATACAGTTGAGATATACATTGCATGTGGTCGTTCAGTGCAGTTTGACATTAACTTCTTCAAATAAGTACGACTTGCAAATGACCAATCTTTATAAGAAAACAATAGCTGTCACAAACAAATTATTGAAGCTAAAATGCGTTACAAACACTCTTTTTTGCACAATAAATTTTCTTCAATGTGTGTTTCTAAATGAGTTTGAAAAAATATCTTGATTTCTGTACCCGCAAAAGCGTGTGACCGTGTTCGACCGTTCGATTTGTTTTTTCGTTGTGCATTGGCGATTTCATTAATCTGCAATGGGGACTCCCGCATTAAATAAGTTCTCATTCTCCACCAAAACAAAACTTAAAGATACTTTAAGTAAGCTAAATGGTGTGATACAGTTTATGTCCAAAGATGTCACCGTCTTATCGGTCATTCTCATCGTTAACATACGTGATACAGACATGATGTAACCAACTTTGATGATATCTTATAGAGCTCAATCTCACTGGGTCAAAAGCAAGCTTGGAAAGAAAGTATCAATTTTAGAGAATCATATACTGAGTCAAAGCATCACGTTAACCATTTATGCAAGTCATCACCGTATCTTTTGAATTTGTTCGACTGTTATGGGTAAAACGCCGAAATGTACGATATGTCTGGATGGAAATGGCTTAAATGTAAATTTCAACTTTATTATCAGTCGAATTACGTCGCATGGCTATTATGTGACACGGGTTTTAACACGGTAATACATTATCTACACCATAGAATAACGTGTTCGCGTTTGTTTCTAAAAATTATATTTACTCTGCTCTGCACTAAATTTAGTTTTCCCAAATGATGAGATTGTTTTAAGATGTTGGAATTCGCACAACAGATCTCATATCTGGATTGTCATTATCTAGATTTGCTATCTGCAGTTATTTCATGGCGGATAAACAACACACATCCTTATCAATCTGTTTGGACACAATAACCTCGTCAACTTCACCAATACTTAATGGGCGACACTCTTACATGTATAAACATAATATACAAAGAACAGAGACCAAGGCGGACACAAAAATAACAAACTAACAAGAAAAAAATGAAATGCAATTTTGTTTGAATAGAACGAAAGTACATGTACATGCTCAGCATCAATCCAGCTGCTACATAAAATGCTCGCTCTCAAACACAATTTAATCACCACGCGTAGTAAATAAGGGAAACAAACGTTTAGAGTTCCACGTAAATGTAGATACTTTCTTAAATTGCATTGACGATATTACGAACCTAGTAGAATCAAATTTTATTCAGAAGCTTATTGACGTAGGAAGGGTTACACCGGGGAGCAAATTCATGAAACAATAGTGGATCCATAATTACCCAAAGTTTGGTCATCACCTTCGAGAGATGCATTCCATCAGGGAAAATATCTGTGCATCATATATTTGCGTATTCAATTGGTCTATTGTGGCTCTCCCTTCTAAAACAATTTTATTTAGATAAGTTTTCCGCATAACAGATTTCTGATTTACTTACATCGACATATTCTGTCTACGACAAAGCGAGTATCTGAATTTGTTGTCATTGAAAATTCTGAACCGTACTTGTCGTTTGCTGAGTATCCATACCTTAGTTGACCACAAACATTTATAGACATGAACTTTTCTGTTGACATTGTCTTCTCCTAGACCAGTTCACAGTCACTTGGATAGACCGTCCTTTTTGCACTACAGAGACGCATGTTAGTTGATGTCAAGCAAATATGGTTACAAGGCAAATGATAGAGATCTCATTGTTGGTGGCAAAGTATGGATTATCTCTTCAGAGAAAAATAGTTTTTCATCAATGCTTCTGTTATCCAATAATCTTTTGAAGACACTTGGGTATATTGGTTTATATGAAAGGTGCGCATATGGAATGAAATTAAACTAGTCTAAACATTATTGTTATTGTTAAATAACTGAATACGTTGACATTACAATAGAGGATAATATAAATCATGATTACTCGCAAGTTGTAGTTTATAACAAATGTATCAATGCATGTTTAATGTAAATACATTTCAACACTGTTAGTTTAATCGATAAATTGATTTAAAAAAGATAACAGAATTATGAAGTTGGCTTTATCGAGGAAAATCACATCTATCAAGGTAACTGTTAATGATAATTTATTTCTTAACTAAATGGTTATTGTATTATAAAAAAATCGGTCATCCTTCGTTTTCAACTCCAGTTCATGATAATTTAAGGAACATCAATTTTTTATCCTGAGTTTTCTTATAATAATCTAATGGGATACATAAAATGAAACTGCACCAGTTAAAAAATTGCCTTTATATTTCCATCTCAAAGTATAATGGTTAAGTTGTTACAAAGGGACACCATGCAAGTATTTATCAGTCAAATAATATAACCTACGAAGTTTTTATGGACAATTGTTTCTATCTTAAATGTTGTTATTAATCATGTCTGGTATCTAGATAGAGAAGTATATACATTGTTTACGATAGTAATATTACCCATTTGCTGTAGATGTGGCAAGTAATATGATTTCAAGGCTGTAGTCATTGTAGTGATTCTTTGATATAAGACCTCATTCGGTGTGATCCCATCTCTCAAGCTATGTGAGAAACTGGTGAACTGGTGAACTACGTTCTGTCCATTCTCTCTTAGACATGGTTCTGATTGACGAATATATTAACTGACAATCAACTTTATATGTTGGTGTGTGGGTTCAATGAAGGTGTGTTTGATATTATGTGACCTTTGTAGTAAGTATGTGTAAGTATGCGCATGTCCATACTGTTACAACGAGAACGCATTTTAGCTTTACCATTTCTTAAGGTTGTAGTTTGTAGTCAGCACTGGTAGACACCGTACAGCGGAAATAGCCCCCGTTTTGGACGAAAACGAAAATGGTAATCGATTTCGGACGACGGTAAGTTTTTAACCATTATTCTGTAAATATGTATGCGATTCACTTGAAGTAAACTGATTTACATGCTGGTAGTGTTATGTGTACTTTACAGCTCCAATATAGTCATTTGTCCTGTAAATTCGTTAACTCTTGACAAACAGCACCAAAATGTACCTCTTTTGGCGGACGGTGCAGAAAAACGTACATTTTCAGACCCTGTTAAGATTTAAACTTTTACCTGACATGTTCTTTACTTATTTTTAAACCCTCGTCAATGAAGATGCACAAACAAGCATGCAAATGAAAAAAAAACATTGCGTTGTGTACTGGGTCTAGTTTTTTACTCTACAGAGTCTAGTTTTTATTCACATAACAAGTGTTCGGGGCCTAGCCGGGAGTACGGGATCTAGTTATTGTTATTTATTTGATTTTCTCGTTACATTTATGTATTTTTTGTATGTAAATAGTGTTAATATAGATTAATTTACAGGCTTAGTCCGTGTGGTTAATCATGCATGCTTGTCTATGAACATAAAATAGCTTTGTGTCACCGATTCAATGTATATATTCATTTGAACGTTCTGGGGACAAACAGCAGGATAGTTTATATAAAAATAGTCATGTTTTGAAGCATTTCAACGAAGGTACAAAAGATAAAGCGTAAACATGTACCTGTAAACTACATTTGTAATATTCAGGATACTTTTCGTTCATGTAGAGCTTGCTTGGATATCATGCATGAAATATTGTCACATTAACATGCAGTCCATTTCTATGAAGAGGTCATATCTGTGCTAGAATGCGAGCCAGAGTAAGACGACGGTTCTTCGATTGATCGTCACTCAGAGCATGTAGGCATTTGTTAATCATTTTAAAGTATTGAAACGTTGCATACTAACGACGCATAGATGTAAGTCAAGTATTAATTACTAATTATAAATGTAAACTACGTACCTTTTTATCATTATTAGTTCTTGAAAAAAAACTACATTTAGTTATTCTTATCAAGTTTTGTAACTGAATACTGCATAAATCTAGCGCATGGATGTATAGATGTACAACGACCTTCGAAATATGACCTTTGGACCTTTGGACGTTATTTTTTATGAAAGTATGGTTTTATCCAAAACAAATTATGTTAATTTCTAGTTGGCACCATGGCCTTCTGGATAGCTTGTCCTATTCACAGAAACATACTTTTTATATGGGCTGTGTGTTCGAGTCCTCTGCTGTTCAACTTTGTTTGAATCGTACTTTTGTATTACATTCTACAATATACATGCATGTTTTATACTTTATAAACGATACATCTAAGTCATACATTTGACAAAAATAGCCTCATTTTTAGGCTGGCGATGTCGCCAGATCTATAACAATGCCAAATAATGAATTCCACTATGATGAATTTACTCCCGAAACTGACAAACAGAATCTATACACTCAATGAAAATAGTTCCTCCTCGTTAGTCAGTTTTGCAAGATTTGAACATTAAACTTTCCTTGTTTCATTTAATCCGTTCGATTGTAATATATTAGTTTCTTCTTTAAAGGTGTTGATAATTATTACTACGCGTTACAAACGTGATATAGCGCGTGCATCAATGATGTTATAATGTTAAATTATTTAGTTCAATATTCTCTAACGAGATCGTTGCCGAGTGGTTAAGCAACTCGCTTAGTAATTTTCTGATGCTAAGGTCCAGCGATCGAATCACAGCGGCTCCAACATTTTTATATTTTTTTAAATTTTATTTTTTCGTCCAGCATACCTCTCTTTCGACTTAGAAAACCACTTGATGTTATATTACTTGAAAAGCTTATGTCCCTTTGCAGTTCGCCAGCCTGTCAGTACTTCAGTACTTTGATTATATTAATTTAAGTATAAATATTGTATCCATTGCTCATCTTACATCTGAACATTGCTCGGACGACTATTGGCTTCAATTACAAATAACTTGAGTCATTGGTTTTGCCGGAAACATCATTTTAAGAGTTCTCTGTCAGAATTGGCAAATAGTTACTCAATGCGCGTGGTTTGGCTGACAGTTGACCGATACTTCGGTTCAAAAGACTACACATGTGAATTTTTTCAGTGCATCAATGTATACATTAGAACAAATAAATGTTTTAGAAATGCAGATAATAGACATGTCAATGTGGGTTGGATTCAATCCCAATCTAAAACATTGAAAAGGCTAACGAGTGGTAGCTTAGCCAATTGCACCAAGGAGGGCGATATAAATCGCCAGTTCAAATATGCATTTCAATTCTGATTGGGAAAAGACATCCCGATTTTTCATTATTAAAAGTAAGTTACGCCCGAGTGTTTCGTTATTAAAAGTAAGTTACGCCATGTAAGTTACGCCATGTGGCAAATCCAAAATAACGATGATTTTGCGTTAAAATACAATTC
>CAVMCB010000015.1:5000-82000 GCA_963678985.1 Spisula subtruncata | reverse complement strand
TTAGGGGTTAGAGTTAGGGTTAGGGTTAGGGTTAGGGTTAGGGTTAGGGTTAGGGTTAGGGTTAGGGTTAGGGTTAGGGTATAGGCACTTTGGCGAGATGGTCCGAGATGGTCCGAGATGGTCCACTATATGGTACAATGTATTTTGATTGGTCAATATAATCATGTGATTTTTTAACATCACTGTACGCATTTATTTACTATTTGTTGTATAGAACAGACGTGTTTTTGAACACTAAAGTCTTAGTATCACAATAAGTCATACACATTGATGTTTATAGTTTCTCAATTAGTCATACACATTGAAGTGTATGGGTTAGGGTTAGGGTTAGGGTTAGGGTTAGGGTTAGGGTTAGGGTTAGGGTTAGGGTTAGGGTTAGGGTTAGGGTTAGGGTTAGGGTTAGGGTTAGGGTTAGGGTTAGGGTTAGGGTTAGGGTTAGGGTTAGGGTTAGGGTTAGGGTTAGGGTTAGGGTTAGGGTTAGGGTTAGGGTTAGGGTTAGGGTTAGGGTTAGGGTTAGGGTTAGGGTTAGGGTTAGGGTTAGGGTTAGGGTTAGGGTTAGGGTTAGGGTTAGGGTTAGGGTTAGGGTTAGGATATGAGCAATTTACGAAAATTGAACATTTGTTCAATTCATCAAATTGAACAAAATGTTTTTATTGGTTGACACAGTCACGTGACCTCAGTAGGTTTGGGTGCGGGTTGGGTGTGGGTCTGGGTTAGGGTTAGGATATGAGCAATTTACGAAAATTGAACATTTGTTCAATTCATCAAATTGAACAAAATGTTTTTATTGGTTGACACAGTCACGTGACCTCAGTAGGTTTGGGTGCGGGTTGGGTGTGGGTCTGGGTTAGGGTTAGGATATGAGCAATTTACGAAAATTGAACATTTGTTCAATTCATCAAATTGAACAAAATGTTTTTATTGGTTGACACAGTCACGTGACCTCAGTAGGTTTGGGTGCGGGTTGGGTGTGGGTCTGGGTTAGGGTTAGGGTTAGGGTTAGGGTTAGGGTTAGGGTTAGGGTTAGGGTTAGGATATGAGCAATTTACGAAAATTGAACATTTGTTCAATTCATCAAATTGAACAAAATGTTTTTATTGGTTGACACAGTCACGTGACCTCAGTAGGTTTGGGTGCGGGTTGGGTGTGGGTCTGGGCCATTTCAAACGACAGCATTGTAATGAGGTGGAGTTGAACTGGCTGTAACGGTAAATGGTAACGCTTGTGCTTTGCCCTATCCGTCAGTCGCTGCGTAGCACCATCGCAGCAATTTTCAGATGGGCCATTGCATGACATAATTTAACAACAAGGCTGGCGACTGGATTTAGCAACTATTTTAAACGACAAGGAAGTGGACTCAGGACTGGAGGAGGGAGAATTATTCAATCATTCAATCTGTTGAATATCCATTCAAGCTATGGAAGGGGAAGGGATACACAAGATGAATCCGCATTCGTGTACAACGAAGCACTCAAACCATCATCAGGAGGGAGACTTATTCAATCTGTTGAATATACCGAGACTAACCCACAACCCAACCCTGACCTACCCTGACCTAACCCTGACCCATCCCTAACCTACCCCTGACCTACCCCTGACCCACGACCAAGGGTTAGGGTTAGGGTTAGGGTTAGGGTTAGGGTTAGGGTTAGGGTTAGGATATGAGGGTTAGGGTTAGGGTTAGGGTTAGGATATGAGCAATTTACGAAAATTGAACATTTGTTCAATTCATCAAATTGAACAAAATGTTTTTATTGGTTGACACAGTCACGTGACCTCAGTAGGTTTGGGTGCGGGTTGGGTGTGGGTCTGGGTTAGGGTTAGGATATGAGCAATTTACGAAAATTGAACATTTGTTCAATTCATCAAATTGAACAAAATGTTTTTATTGGTTGACACAGTCACGTGACCTCAGTAGGTTTGGGTGCGGGTTGGGTGTGGGTCTGGGTTAGGGTTAGGATATGAGCAATTTACGAAAATTGAACATTTGTTCAATTCATCAAATTGAACAAAATGTTTTTATTGGTTGACACAGTCACGTGACCTCAGTAGGTTTGGGTGCGGGTTGGGTGTGGGTCTGGGCCATTTCAAACGACAGCATTGTAATGAGGTGGAGTTGAACTGGCTGTAACGGTAAATGGTAACGCTTGTGCTTTGCCCTATCCGTCAGTCGCTGCGTAGCACCATCGCAGCAATTTTCAGATGGGCCATTGCATGACATAATTTAACAACAAGGCTGGCGACTGGATTTAGCAACTATTTTAAACGACAAGGAAGTGGACTCAGGACTGGAGGAGGGAGAATTATTCAATCATTCAATCTGTTGAATATCCATTCAAGCTATGGAAGGGGAAGGGATACACAAGATGAATCCGCATTCGTGTACAACGAAGCACTCAAACCATCATCAGGAGGGAGACTTATTCAATCTGTTGAATATACCGAGACTAACCCACAACCCAACCCTGACCTACCCTGACCTAACCCTGACCCATCCCTAACCTACCCCTGACCTACCCCTGACCCACGACCAAGGGTTAGGGCTAGGGTTAGGGTTAGGGTTAGGGTTAGGGTTAGGGTTAGGATATGAGGGTTAGGGTTAGGGTTAGGGTTAGGATATGAGCAATTTACGAAAATTGAACATTTGTTCAATTCATCAAATTGAACAAAATGTTTTTATTGGTTGACACAGTCACGTGACCTCAGTAGGTTTGGGTGCGGGTTGGGTGTGGGTCTGGGTTAGGGTTAGGATATGAGCAATTTACGAAAATTGAACATTTGTTCAATTCATCAAATTGAACAAAATGTTTTTATTGGTTGACACAGTCACGTGACCTCAGTAGGTTTGGGTGCGGGTTGGGTGTGGGTCTGGGTTAGGGTTAGGATATGAGCAATTTACGAAAATTGAACATTTGTTCAATTCATCAAATTGAACAAAATGTTTTTATTGGTTGACACAGTCACGTGACCTCAGTAGGTTTGGGTGCGGGTTGGGTGTGGGTCTGGGCCATTTCAAACGACAGCATTGTAATGAGGTGGAGTTGAACTGGCTGTAACGGTAAATGGTAACGCTTGTGCTTTGCCCTATCCGTCAGTCGCTGCGTAGCACCATCGCAGCAATTTTCAGATGGGCCATTGCATGACATAATTTAACAACAAGGCTGGCGACTGGATTTAGCAACTATTTTAAACGACAAGGAAGTGGACTCAGGACTGGAGGAGGGAGAATTATTCAATCATTCAATCTGTTGAATATCCATTCAAGCTATGGAAGGGGAAGGGATACACAAGATGAATCCGCATTCGTGTACAACGAAGCACTCAAACCATCATCAGGAGGGAGACTTATTCAATCTGTTGAATATACCGAGACTAACCCACAACCCAACCCTGACCTACCCTGACCTAACCCTGACCCATCCCTAACCTACCCCTGACCTACCCCTGACCCACGACCAAGGGTTAGGGTTAGGGTTAGGGTTAGGGTTAGGGTTAGGGTTAGGGTTAGGATATGAGGGTTAGGGTTAGGGTTAGGGTTAGGATATGAGCAATTTACGAAAATTGAACATTTGTTCAATTCATCAAATTGAACAAAATGTTTTTATTGGTTGACACAGTCACGTGACCTCAGTAGGTTTGGGTGCGGGTTGGGTGTGGGTCTGGGTTAGGGTTAGGATATGAGCAATTTACGAAAATTGAACATTTGTTCAATTCATCAAATTGAACAAAATGTTTTTATTGGTTGACACAGTCACGTGACCTCAGTAGGTTTGGGTGCGGGTTGGGTGTGGGTCTGGGTTAGGGTTAGGATATGAGCAATTTACGAAAATTGAACATTTGTTCAATTCATCAAATTGAACAAAATGTTTTTATTGGTTGACACAGTCACGTGACCTCAGTAGGTTTGGGTGCGGGTTGGGTGTGGGTCTGGGCCATTTCAAACGACAGCATTGTAATGAGGTGGAGTTGAACTGGCTGTAACGGTAAATGGTAACGCTTGTGCTTTGCCCTATCCGTCAGTCGCTGCGTAGCACCATCGCAGCAATTTTCAGATGGGCCATTGCATGACATAATTTAACAACAAGGCTGGCGACTGGATTTAGCAACTATTTTAAACGACAAGGAAGTGGACTCAGGACTGGAGGAGGGAGAATTATTCAATCATTCAATCTGTTGAATATCCATTCAAGCTATGGAAGGGGAAGGGATACACAAGATGAATCCGCATTCGTGTACAACGAAGCACTCAAACCATCATCAGGAGGGAGACTTATTCAATCTGTTGAATATACCGAGACTAACCCACAACCCAACCCTGACCTACCCTGACCTAACCCTGACCCATCCCTAACCTACCCCTGACCTACCCCTGACCCACGACCAAGGGTTAGGGTTAGGGTTAGGGTTAGGGTTAGGGTTAGGGTTAGGGTTAGGATATGAGGGTTAGGGTTAGGGTTAGGGTTAGGATATGAGCAATTTACGAAAATTGAACATTTGTTCAATTCATCAAATTGAACAAAATGTTTTTATTGGTTGACACAGTCACGTGACCTCAGTAGGTTTGGGTGCGGGTTGGGTGTGGGTCTGGGTTAGGGTTAGGATATGAGCAATTTACGAAAATTGAACATTTGTTCAATTCATCAAATTGAACAAAATGTTTTTATTGGTTGACACAGTCACGTGACCTCAGTAGGTTTGGGTGCGGGTTGGGTGTGGGTCTGGGTTAGGGTTAGGATATGAGCAATTTACGAAAATTGAACATTTGTTCAATTCATCAAATTGAACAAAATGTTTTTATTGGTTGACACAGTCACGTGACCTCAGTAGGTTTGGGTGCGGGTTGGGTGTGGGTCTGGGCCATTTCAAACGACAGCATTGTAATGAGGTGGAGTTGAACTGGCTGTAACGGTAAATGGTAACGCTTGTGCTTTGCCCTATCCGTCAGTCGCTGCGTAGCACCATCGCAGCAATTTTCAGATGGGCCATTGCATGACATAATTTAACAACAAGGCTGGCGACTGGATTTAGCAACTATTTTAAACGACAAGGAAGTGGACTCAGGACTGGAGGAGGGAGAATTATTCAATCATTCAATCTGTTGAATATCCATTCAAGCTATGGAAGGGGAAGGGATACACAAGATGAATCCGCATTCGTGTACAACGAAGCACTCAAACCATCATCAGGAGGGAGACTTATTCAATCTGTTGAATATACCGAGACTAACCCACAACCCAACCCTGACCTACCCTGACCTAACCCTGACCCATCCCTAACCTACCCCTGACCTACCCCTGACCCACGACCAAGGGTTAGGGTTAGGGTTAGGGTTAGGGTTAGGGTTAGGGTTAGGATATGAGGGTTAGGGTTAGGGTTAGGGTTAGGATATGAGCAATTTACGAAAATTGAACATTTGTTCAATTCATCAAATTGAACAAAATGTTTTTATTGGTTGACACAGTCACGTGACCTCAGTAGGTTTGGGTGCGGGTTGGGTGTGGGTCTGGGTTAGGGTTAGGATATGAGCAATTTACGAAAATTGAACATTTGTTCAATTCATCAAATTGAACAAAATGTTTTTATTGGTTGACACAGTCACGTGACCTCAGTAGGTTTGGGTGCGGGTTGGGTGTGGGTCTGGGTTAGGGTTAGGATATGAGCAATTTACGAAAATTGAACATTTGTTCAATTCATCAAATTGAACAAAATGTTTTTATTGGTTGACACAGTCACGTGACCTCAGTAGGTTTGGGTGCGGGTTGGGTGTGGGTCTGGGCCATTTCAAACGACAGCATTGTAATGAGGTGGAGTTGAACTGGCTGTAACGGTAAATGGTAACGCTTGTGCTTTGCCCTATCCGTCAGTCGCTGCGTAGCACCATCGCAGCAATTTTCAGATGGGCCATTGCATGACATAATTTAACAACAAGGCTGGCGACTGGATTTAGCAACTATTTTAAACGACAAGGAAGTGGACTCAGGACTGGAGGAGGGAGAATTATTCAATCATTCAATCTGTTGAATATCCATTCAAGCTATGGAAGGGGAAGGGATACACAAGATGAATCCGCATTCGTGTACAACGAAGCACTCAAACCATCATCAGGAGGGAGACTTATTCAATCTGTTGAATATACCGAGACTAACCCACAACCCAACCCTGACCTACCCTGACCTAACCCTGACCCATCCCTAACCTACCCCTGACCTACCCCTGACCCACGACCAAGGGTTAGGGTTAGGGTTAGGGTTAGGGTTAGGGTTAGGGTTAGGGTTAGGATATGAGGGTTAGGGTTAGGGTTAGGGTTAGGATATGAGCAATTTACGAAAATTGAACATTTGTTCAATTCATCAAATTGAACAAAATGTTTTTATTGGTTGACACAGTCACGTGACCTCAGTAGGTTTGGGTGCGGGTTGGGTGTGGGTCTGGGTTAGGGTTAGGATATGAGCAATTTACGAAAATTGAACATTTGTTCAATTCATCAAATTGAACAAAATGTTTTTATTGGTTGACACAGTCACGTGACCTCAGTAGGTTTGGGTGCGGGTTGGGTGTGGGTCTGGGTTAGGGTTAGGATATGAGCAATTTACGAAAATTGAACATTTGTTCAATTCATCAAATTGAACAAAATGTTTTTATTGGTTGACACAGTCACGTGACCTCAGTAGGTTTGGGTGCGGGTTGGGTGTGGGTCTGGGCCATTTCAAACGACAGCATTGTAATGAGGTGGAGTTGAACTGGCTGTAACGGTAAATGGTAACGCTTGTGCTTTGCCCTATCCGTCAGTCGCTGCGTAGCACCATCGCAGCAATTTTCAGATGGGCCATTGCATGACATAATTTAACAACAAGGCTGGCGACTGGATTTAGCAACTATTTTAAACGACAAGGAAGTGGACTCAGGACTGGAGGAGGGAGAATTATTCAATCATTCAATCTGTTGAATATCCATTCAAGCTATGGAAGGGGAAGGGATACACAAGATGAATCCGCATTCGTGTACAACGAAGCACTCAAACCATCATCAGGAGGGAGACTTATTCAATCTGTTGAATATACCGAGACTAACCCACAACCCAACCCTGACCTACCCTGACCTAACCCTGACCCATCCCTAACCTACCCCTGACCTACCCCTGACCCACGACCAAGGGTTAGGGTTAGGGTTAGGGTTAGGGTTAGGGTTAGGGTTAGGGTTAGGATATGAGGGTTAGGGTTAGGGTTAGGGTTAGGATATGAGCAATTTACGAAAATTGAACATTTGTTCAATTCATCAAATTGAACAAAATGTTTTTATTGGTTGACACAGTCACGTGACCTCAGTAGGTTTGGGTGCGGGTTGGGTGTGGGTCTGGGTTAGGGTTAGGATATGAGCAATTTACGAAAATTGAACATTTGTTCAATTCATCAAATTGAACAAAATGTTTTTATTGGTTGACACAGTCACGTGACCTCAGTAGGTTTGGGTGCGGGTTGGGTGTGGGTCTGGGTTAGGGTTAGGATATGAGCAATTTACGAAAATTGAACATTTGTTCAATTCATCAAATTGAACAAAATGTTTTTATTGGTTGACACAGTCACGTGACCTCAGTAGGTTTGGGTGCGGGTTGGGTGTGGGTCTGGGCCATTTCAAACGACAGCATTGTAATGAGGTGGAGTTGAACTGGCTGTAACGGTAAATGGTAACGCTTGTGCTTTGCCCTATCCGTCAGTCGCTGCGTAGCACCATCGCAGCAATTTTCAGATGGGCCATTGCATGACATAATTTAACAACAAGGCTGGCGACTGGATTTAGCAACTATTTTAAACGACAAGGAAGTGGACTCAGGACTGGAGGAGGGAGAATTATTCAATCATTCAATCTGTTGAATATCCATTCAAGCTATGGAAGGGGAAGGGATACACAAGATGAATCCGCATTCGTGTACAACGAAGCACTCAAACCATCATCAGGAGGGAGACTTATTCAATCTGTTGAATATACCGAGACTAACCCACAACCCAACCCTGACCTACCCTGACCTAACCCTGACCCATCCCTAACCTACCCCTGACCTACCCCTGACCCACGACCAAGGGTTAGGGTTAGGGTTAGGATATGAGCAATTTACGAAAATTGAACATTTGTTCAATTCATCAAATTGAACAAAATGTTTTTATTGGTTGACACAGTCACGTGACCTCAGTAGGTTTGGGTGCGGGTTGGGTGTGGGTCTGGGTTAGGGTTAGGATATGAGCAATTTACGAAAATTGAACATTTGTTCAATTCATCAAATTGAACAAAATGTTTTTATTGGTTGACACAGTCACGTGACCTCAGTAGGTTTGGGTGCGGGTTGGGTGTGGGTCTGGGTTAGGGTTAGGATATGAGCAATTTACGAAAATTGAACATTTGTTCAATTCATCAAATTGAACAAAATGTTTTTATTGGTTGACACAGTCACGTGACCTCAGTAGGTTTGGGTGCGGGTTGGGTGTGGGTCTGGGCCATTTCAAACGACAGCATTGTAATGAGGTGGAGTTGAACTGGCTGTAACGGTAAATGGTAACGCTTGTGCTTTGCCCTATCCGTCAGTCGCTGCGTAGCACCATCGCAGCAATTTTCAGATGGGCCATTGCATGACATAATTTAACAACAAGGCTGGCGACTGGATTTAGCAACTATTTTAAACGACAAGGAAGTGGACTCAGGACTGGAGGAGGGAGAATTATTCAATCATTCAATCTGTTGAATATCCATTCAAGCTATGGAAGGGGAAGGGATACACAAGATGAATCCGCATTCGTGTACAACGAAGCACTCAAACCATCATCAGGAGGGAGACTTATTCAATCTGTTGAATATACCGAGACTAACCCACAACCCAACCCTGACCTACCCTGACCTAACCCTGACCCATCCCTAACCTACCCCTGACCTACCCCTGACCCACGACCAAGGGTTAGGGTTAGGGTTAGGATATGAGCAATTTACGAAAATTGAACATTTGTTCAATTCATCAAATTGAACAAAATGTTTTTATTGGTTGACACAGTCACGTGACCTCAGTAGGTTTGGGTGCGGGTTGGGTGTGGGTCTGGGTTAGGGTTAGGATATGAGCAATTTACGAAAATTGAACATTTGTTCAATTCATCAAATTGAACAAAATGTTTTTATTGGTTGACACAGTCACGTGACCTCAGTAGGTTTGGGTGCGGGTTGGGTGTGGGTCTGGGTTAGGGTTAGGATATGAGCAATTTACGAAAATTGAACATTTGTTCAATTCATCAAATTGAACAAAATGTTTTTATTGGTTGACACAGTCACGTGACCTCAGTAGGTTTGGGTGCGGGTTGGGTGTGGGTCTGGGCCATTTCAAACGACAGCATTGTAATGAGGTGGAGTTGAACTGGCTGTAACGGTAAATGGTAACGCTTGTGCTTTGCCCTATCCGTCAGTCGCTGCGTAGCACCATCGCAGCAATTTTCAGATGGGCCATTGCATGACATAATTTAACAACAAGGCTGGCGACTGGATTTAGCAACTATTTTAAACGACAAGGAAGTGGACTCAGGACTGGAGGAGGGAGAATTATTCAATCATTCAATCTGTTGAATATCCATTCAAGCTATGGAAGGGGAAGGGATACACAAGATGAATCCGCATTCGTGTACAACGAAGCACTCAAACCATCATCAGGAGGGAGACTTATTCAATCTGTTGAATATACCGAGACTAACCCACAACCCAACCCTGACCTACCCTGACCTAACCCTGACCCATCCCTAACCTACCCCTGACCTACCCCTGACCCACGACCAAGGGTTAGGGTTAGGGTTAGGATATGAGCAATTTACGAAAATTGAACATTTGTTCAATTCATCAAATTGAACAAAATGTTTTTATTGGTTGACACAGTCACGTGACCTCAGTAGGTTTGGGTGCGGGTTGGGTGTGGGTCTGGGTTAGGGTTAGGATATGAGCAATTTACGAAAATTGAACATTTGTTCAATTCATCAAATTGAACAAAATGTTTTTATTGGTTGACACAGTCACGTGACCTCAGTAGGTTTGGGTGCGGGTTGGGTGTGGGTCTGGGTTAGGGTTAGGATATGAGCAATTTACGAAAATTGAACATTTGTTCAATTCATCAAATTGAACAAAATGTTTTTATTGGTTGACACAGTCACGTGACCTCAGTAGGTTTGGGTGCGGGTTGGGTGTGGGTCTGGGCCATTTCAAACGACAGCATTGTAATGAGGTGGAGTTGAACTGGCTGTAACGGTAAATGGTAACGCTTGTGCTTTGCCCTATCCGTCAGTCGCTGCGTAGCACCATCGCAGCAATTTTCAGATGGGCCATTGCATGACATAATTTAACAACAAGGCTGGCGACTGGATTTAGCAACTATTTTAAACGACAAGGAAGTGGACTCAGGACTGGAGGAGGGAGAATTATTCAATCATTCAATCTGTTGAATATCCATTCAAGCTATGGAAGGGGAAGGGATACACAAGATGAATCCGCATTCGTGTACAACGAAGCACTCAAACCATCATCAGGAGGGAGACTTATTCAATCTGTTGAATATACCGAGACTAACCCACAACCCAACCCTGACCTACCCTGACCTAACCCTGACCCATCCCTAACCTACCCCTGACCTACCCCTGACCCACGACCAAGGGTTAGGGTTAGGGTTAGGGTTAGGGTTAGGGTTAGGGTTAGGGTTAGGATATGAGGGTTAGGGTTAGGGTTAGGGTTAGGATATGAGCAATTTACGAAAATTGAACATTTGTTCAATTCATCAAATTGAACAAAATGTTTTTATTGGTTGACACAGTCACGTGACCTCAGTAGGTTTGGGTGCGGGTTGGGTGTGGGTCTGGGTTAGGGTTAGGATATGAGCAATTTACGAAAATTGAACATTTGTTCAATTCATCAAATTGAACAAAATGTTTTTATTGGTTGACACAGTCACGTGACCTCAGTAGGTTTGGGTGCGGGTTGGGTGTGGGTCTGGGTTAGGGTTAGGATATGAGCAATTTACGAAAATTGAACATTTGTTCAATTCATCAAATTGAACAAAATGTTTTTATTGGTTGACACAGTCACGTGACCTCAGTAGGTTTGGGTGCGGGTTGGGTGTGGGTCTGGGCCATTTCAAACGACAGCATTGTAATGAGGTGGAGTTGAACTGGCTGTAACGGTAAATGGTAACGCTTGTGCTTTGCCCTATCCGTCAGTCGCTGCGTAGCACCATCGCAGCAATTTTCAGATGGGCCATTGCATGACATAATTTAACAACAAGGCTGGCGACTGGATTTAGCAACTATTTTAAACGACAAGGAAGTGGACTCAGGACTGGAGGAGGGAGAATTATTCAATCATTCAATCTGTTGAATATCCATTCAAGCTATGGAAGGGGAAGGGATACACAAGATGAATCCGCATTCGTGTACAACGAAGCACTCAAACCATCATCAGGAGGGAGACTTATTCAATCTGTTGAATATACCGAGACTAACCCACAACCCAACCCTGACCTACCCTGACCTAACCCTGACCCATCCCTAACCTACCCCTGACCTACCCCTGACCCACGACCAAGGGTTAGGGTTAGGGTTAGGGTTAGGGTTAGGGTTAGGGTTAGGGTTAGGATATGAGGGTTAGGGTTAGGGTTAGGGTTAGGATATGAGCAATTTACGAAAATTGAACATTTGTTCAATTCATCAAATTGAACAAAATGTTTTTATTGGTTGACACAGTCACGTGACCTCAGTAGGTTTGGGTGCGGGTTGGGTGTGGGTCTGGGTTAGGGTTAGGATATGAGCAATTTACGAAAATTGAACATTTGTTCAATTCATCAAATTGAACAAAATGTTTTTATTGGTTGACACAGTCACGTGACCTCAGTAGGTTTGGGTGCGGGTTGGGTGTGGGTCTGGGTTAGGGTTAGGATATGAGCAATTTACGAAAATTGAACATTTGTTCAATTCATCAAATTGAACAAAATGTTTTTATTGGTTGACACAGTCACGTGACCTCAGTAGGTTTGGGTGCGGGTTGGGTGTGGGTCTGGGCCATTTCAAACGACAGCATTGTAATGAGGTGGAGTTGAACTGGCTGTAACGGTAAATGGTAACGCTTGTGCTTTGCCCTATCCGTCAGTCGCTGCGTAGCACCATCGCAGCAATTTTCAGATGGGCCATTGCATGACATAATTTAACAACAAGGCTGGCGACTGGATTTAGCAACTATTTTAAACGACAAGGAAGTGGACTCAGGACTGGAGGAGGGAGAATTATTCAATCATTCAATCTGTTGAATATCCATTCAAGCTATGGAAGGGGAAGGGATACACAAGATGAATCCGCATTCGTGTACAACGAAGCACTCAAACCATCATCAGGAGGGAGACTTATTCAATCTGTTGAATATACCGAGACTAACCCACAACCCAACCCTGACCTACCCTGACCTAACCCTGACCCATCCCTAACCTACCCCTGACCTACCCCTGACCCACGACCAAGGGTTAGGGTTAGGGTTAGGGTTAGGGTTAGGGTTAGGGTTAGGGTTAGGGTTAGGGTTAGGGTTAGGGTTAGGATATGAGCAATTTACGAAAATTGAACATTTGTTCAATTCATCAAATTGAACAAAATGTTTTTATTGGTTGACACAGTCACGTGACCTCAGTAGGTTTGGGTGCGGGTTGGGTGTGGGTCTGGGTTAGGGTTAGGATATGAGCAATTTACGAAAATTGAACATTTGTTCAATTCATCAAATTGAACAAAATGTTTTTATTGGTTGACACAGTCACGTGACCTCAGTAGGTTTGGGTGCGGGTTGGGTGTGGGTCTGGGTTAGGGTTAGGATATGAGCAATTTACGAAAATTGAACATTTGTTCAATTCATCAAATTGAACAAAATGTTTTTATTGGTTGACACAGTCACGTGACCTCAGTAGGTTTGGGTGCGGGTTGGGTGTGGGTCTGGGTTAGGGTTAGGGTTAGGGTTAGGGTTAGGGTTAGGGTTAGGGTTAGGGTTAGGATATGAGCAATTTACGAAAATTGAACATTTGTTCAATTCATCAAATTGAACAAAATGTTTTTATTGGTTGACACAGTCACGTGACCTCAGTAGGTTTGGGTGCGGGTTGGGTGTGGGTCTGGGCCATTTCAAACGACAGCATTGTAATGAGGTGGAGTTGAACTGGCTGTAACGGTAAATGGTAACGCTTGTGCTTTGCCCTATCCGTCAGTCGCTGCGTAGCACCATCGCAGCAATTTTCAGATGGGCCATTGCATGACATAATTTAACAACAAGGCTGGCGACTGGATTTAGCAACTATTTTAAACGACAAGGAAGTGGACTCAGGACTGGAGGAGGGAGAATTATTCAATCATTCAATCTGTTGAATATCCATTCAAGCTATGGAAGGGGAAGGGATACACAAGATGAATCCGCATTCGTGTACAACGAAGCACTCAAACCATCATCAGGAGGGAGACTTATTCAATCTGTTGAATATACCGAGACTAACCCACAACCCAACCCTGACCTACCCTGACCTAACCCTGACCCATCCCTAACCTACCCCTGACCTACCCCTGACCCACGACCAAGGGTTAGGGTTAGGGTTAGGGTTAGGGTTAGGGTTAGGGTTAGGGTTAGGATATGAGGGTTAGGGTTAGGGTTAGGGTTAGGATATGAGCAATTTACGAAAATTGAACATTTGTTCAATTCATCAAATTGAACAAAATGTTTTTATTGGTTGACACAGTCACGTGACCTCAGTAGGTTTGGGTGCGGGTTGGGTGTGGGTCTGGGTTAGGGTTAGGATATGAGCAATTTACGAAAATTGAACATTTGTTCAATTCATCAAATTGAACAAAATGTTTTTATTGGTTGACACAGTCACGTGACCTCAGTAGGTTTGGGTGCGGGTTGGGTGTGGGTCTGGGTTAGGGTTAGGATATGAGCAATTTACGAAAATTGAACATTTGTTCAATTCATCAAATTGAACAAAATGTTTTTATTGGTTGACACAGTCACGTGACCTCAGTAGGTTTGGGTGCGGGTTGGGTGTGGGTCTGGGCCATTTCAAACGACAGCATTGTAATGAGGTGGAGTTGAACTGGCTGTAACGGTAAATGGTAACGCTTGTGCTTTGCCCTATCCGTCAGTCGCTGCGTAGCACCATCGCAGCAATTTTCAGATGGGCCATTGCATGACATAATTTAACAACAAGGCTGGCGACTGGATTTAGCAACTATTTTAAACGACAAGGAAGTGGACTCAGGACTGGAGGAGGGAGAATTATTCAATCATTCAATCTGTTGAATATCCATTCAAGCTATGGAAGGGGAAGGGATACACAAGATGAATCCGCATTCGTGTACAACGAAGCACTCAAACCATCATCAGGAGGGAGACTTATTCAATCTGTTGAATATACCGAGACTAACCCACAACCCAACCCTGACCTACCCTGACCTAACCCTGACCCATCCCTAACCTACCCCTGACCTACCCCTGACCCACGACCAAGGGTTAGGGTTAGGGTTAGGGTTAGGGTTAGGGTTAGGGTTAGGGTTAGGATATGAGGGTTAGGGTTAGGGTTAGGGTTAGGATATGAGCAATTTACGAAAATTGAACATTTGTTCAATTCATCAAATTGAACAAAATGTTTTTATTGGTTGACACAGTCACGTGACCTCAGTAGGTTTGGGTGCGGGTTGGGTGTGGGTCTGGGTTAGGGTTAGGATATGAGCAATTTACGAAAATTGAACATTTGTTCAATTCATCAAATTGAACAAAATGTTTTTATTGGTTGACACAGTCACGTGACCTCAGTAGGTTTGGGTGCGGGTTGGGTGTGGGTCTGGGTTAGGGTTAGGATATGAGCAATTTACGAAAATTGAACATTTGTTCAATTCATCAAATTGAACAAAATGTTTTTATTGGTTGACACAGTCACGTGACCTCAGTAGGTTTGGGTGCGGGTTGGGTGTGGGTCTGGGCCATTTCAAACGACAGCATTGTAATGAGGTGGAGTTGAACTGGCTGTAACGGTAAATGGTAACGCTTGTGCTTTGCCCTATCCGTCAGTCGCTGCGTAGCACCATCGCAGCAATTTTCAGATGGGCCATTGCATGACATAATTTAACAACAAGGCTGGCGACTGGATTTAGCAACTATTTTAAACGACAAGGAAGTGGACTCAGGACTGGAGGAGGGAGAATTATTCAATCATTCAATCTGTTGAATATCCATTCAAGCTATGGAAGGGGAAGGGATACACAAGATGAATCCGCATTCGTGTACAACGAAGCACTCAAACCATCATCAGGAGGGAGACTTATTCAATCTGTTGAATATACCGAGACTAACCCACAACCCAACCCTGACCTACCCTGACCTAACCCTGACCCATCCCTAACCTACCCCTGACCTACCCCTGACCCACGACCAAGGGTTAGGGTTAGGGTTAGGGTTAGGGTTAGGGTTAGGGTTAGGATATGAGGGTTAGGGTTAGGGTTAGGGTTAGGATATGAGCAATTTACGAAAATTGAACATTTGTTCAATTCATCAAATTGAACAAAATGTTTTTATTGGTTGACACAGTCACGTGACCTCAGTAGGTTTGGGTGCGGGTTGGGTGTGGGTCTGGGTTAGGGTTAGGATATGAGCAATTTACGAAAATTGAACATTTGTTCAATTCATCAAATTGAACAAAATGTTTTTATTGGTTGACACAGTCACGTGACCTCAGTAGGTTTGGGTGCGGGTTGGGTGTGGGTCTGGGTTAGGGTTAGGATATGAGCAATTTACGAAAATTGAACATTTGTTCAATTCATCAAATTGAACAAAATGTTTTTATTGGTTGACACAGTCACGTGACCTCAGTAGGTTTGGGTGCGGGTTGGGTGTGGGTCTGGGCCATTTCAAACGACAGCATTGTAATGAGGTGGAGTTGAACTGGCTGTAACGGTAAATGGTAACGCTTGTGCTTTGCCCTATCCGTCAGTCGCTGCGTAGCACCATCGCAGCAATTTTCAGATGGGCCATTGCATGACATAATTTAACAACAAGGCTGGCGACTGGATTTAGCAACTATTTTAAACGACAAGGAAGTGGACTCAGGACTGGAGGAGGGAGAATTATTCAATCATTCAATCTGTTGAATATCCATTCAAGCTATGGAAGGGGAAGGGATACACAAGATGAATCCGCATTCGTGTACAACGAAGCACTCAAACCATCATCAGGAGGGAGACTTATTCAATCTGTTGAATATACCGAGACTAACCCACAACCCAACCCTGACCTACCCTGACCTAACCCTGACCCATCCCTAACCTACCCCTGACCTACCCCTGACCCACGACCAAGGGTTAGGGTTAGGGTTAGGGTTAGGGTTAGGGTTAGGGTTAGGGTTAGGATATGAGGGTTAGGGTTAGGGTTAGGGTTAGGATATGAGCAATTTACGAAAATTGAACATTTGTTCAATTCATCAAATTGAACAAAATGTTTTTATTGGTTGACACAGTCACGTGACCTCAGTAGGTTTGGGTGCGGGTTGGGTGTGGGTCTGGGTTAGGGTTAGGATATGAGCAATTTACGAAAATTGAACATTTGTTCAATTCATCAAATTGAACAAAATGTTTTTATTGGTTGACACAGTCACGTGACCTCAGTAGGTTTGGGTGCGGGTTGGGTGTGGGTCTGGGTTAGGGTTAGGATATGAGCAATTTACGAAAATTGAACATTTGTTCAATTCATCAAATTGAACAAAATGTTTTTATTGGTTGACACAGTCACGTGACCTCAGTAGGTTTGGGTGCGGGTTGGGTGTGGGTCTGGGCCATTTCAAACGACAGCATTGTAATGAGGTGGAGTTGAACTGGCTGTAACGGTAAATGGTAACGCTTGTGCTTTGCCCTATCCGTCAGTCGCTGCGTAGCACCATCGCAGCAATTTTCAGATGGGCCATTGCATGACATAATTTAACAACAAGGCTGGCGACTGGATTTAGCAACTATTTTAAACGACAAGGAAGTGGACTCAGGACTGGAGGAGGGAGAATTATTCAATCATTCAATCTGTTGAATATCCATTCAAGCTATGGAAGGGGAAGGGATACACAAGATGAATCCGCATTCGTGTACAACGAAGCACTCAAACCATCATCAGGAGGGAGACTTATTCAATCTGTTGAATATACCGAGACTAACCCACAACCCAACCCTGACCTACCCTGACCTAACCCTGACCCATCCCTAACCTACCCCTGACCTACCCCTGACCCACGACCAAGGGTTAGGGTTAGGGTTAGGGTTAGGGTTAGGGTTAGGGTTAGGGTTAGGATATGAGGGTTAGGGTTAGGGTTAGGGTTAGGATATGAGCAATTTACGAAAATTGAACATTTGTTCAATTCATCAAATTGAACAAAATGTTTTTATTGGTTGACACAGTCACGTGACCTCAGTAGGTTTGGGTGCGGGTTGGGTGTGGGTCTGGGTTAGGGTTAGGATATGAGCAATTTACGAAAATTGAACATTTGTTCAATTCATCAAATTGAACAAAATGTTTTTATTGGTTGACACAGTCACGTGACCTCAGTAGGTTTGGGTGCGGGTTGGGTGTGGGTCTGGGTTAGGGTTAGGATATGAGCAATTTACGAAAATTGAACATTTGTTCAATTCATCAAATTGAACAAAATGTTTTTATTGGTTGACACAGTCACGTGACCTCAGTAGGTTTGGGTGCGGGTTGGGTGTGGGTCTGGGCCATTTCAAACGACAGCATTGTAATGAGGTGGAGTTGAACTGGCTGTAACGGTAAATGGTAACGCTTGTGCTTTGCCCTATCCGTCAGTCGCTGCGTAGCACCATCGCAGCAATTTTCAGATGGGCCATTGCATGACATAATTTAACAACAAGGCTGGCGACTGGATTTAGCAACTATTTTAAACGACAAGGAAGTGGACTCAGGACTGGAGGAGGGAGAATTATTCAATCATTCAATCTGTTGAATATCCATTCAAGCTATGGAAGGGGAAGGGATACACAAGATGAATCCGCATTCGTGTACAACGAAGCACTCAAACCATCATCAGGAGGGAGACTTATTCAATCTGTTGAATATACCGAGACTAACCCACAACCCAACCCTGACCTACCCTGACCTAACCCTGACCCATCCCTAACCTACCCCTGACCTACCCCTGACCCACGACCAAGGGTTAGGGTTAGGGTTAGGATATGAGCAATTTACGAAAATTGAACATTTGTTCAATTCATCAAATTGAACAAAATGTTTTTATTGGTTGACACAGTCACGTGACCTCAGTAGGTTTGGGTGCGGGTTGGGTGTGGGTCTGGGTTAGGGTTAGGATATGAGCAATTTACGAAAATTGAACATTTGTTCAATTCATCAAATTGAACAAAATGTTTTTATTGGTTGACACAGTCACGTGACCTCAGTAGGTTTGGGTGCGGGTTGGGTGTGGGTCTGGGTTAGGGTTAGGATATGAGCAATTTACGAAAATTGAACATTTGTTCAATTCATCAAATTGAACAAAATGTTTTTATTGGTTGACACAGTCACGTGACCTCAGTAGGTTTGGGTGCGGGTTGGGTGTGGGTCTGGGCCATTTCAAACGACAGCATTGTAATGAGGTGGAGTTGAACTGGCTGTAACGGTAAATGGTAACGCTTGTGCTTTGCCCTATCCGTCAGTCGCTGCGTAGCACCATCGCAGCAATTTTCAGATGGGCCATTGCATGACATAATTTAACAACAAGGCTGGCGACTGGATTTAGCAACTATTTTAAACGACAAGGAAGTGGACTCAGGACTGGAGGAGGGAGAATTATTCAATCATTCAATCTGTTGAATATCCATTCAAGCTATGGAAGGGGAAGGGATACACAAGATGAATCCGCATTCGTGTACAACGAAGCACTCAAACCATCATCAGGAGGGAGACTTATTCAATCTGTTGAATATACCGAGACTAACCCACAACCCAACCCTGACCTACCCTGACCTAACCCTGACCCATCCCTAACCTACCCCTGACCTACCCCTGACCCACGACCAAGGGTTAGGGTTAGGGTTAGGATATGAGCAATTTACGAAAATTGAACATTTGTTCAATTCATCAAATTGAACAAAATGTTTTTATTGGTTGACACAGTCACGTGACCTCAGTAGGTTTGGGTGCGGGTTGGGTGTGGGTCTGGGTTAGGGTTAGGATATGAGCAATTTACGAAAATTGAACATTTGTTCAATTCATCAAATTGAACAAAATGTTTTTATTGGTTGACACAGTCACGTGACCTCAGTAGGTTTGGGTGCGGGTTGGGTGTGGGTCTGGGTTAGGGTTAGGATATGAGCAATTTACGAAAATTGAACATTTGTTCAATTCATCAAATTGAACAAAATGTTTTTATTGGTTGACACAGTCACGTGACCTCAGTAGGTTTGGGTGCGGGTTGGGTGTGGGTCTGGGCCATTTCAAACGACAGCATTGTAATGAGGTGGAGTTGAACTGGCTGTAACGGTAAATGGTAACGCTTGTGCTTTGCCCTATCCGTCAGTCGCTGCGTAGCACCATCGCAGCAATTTTCAGATGGGCCATTGCATGACATAATTTAACAACAAGGCTGGCGACTGGATTTAGCAACTATTTTAAACGACAAGGAAGTGGACTCAGGACTGGAGGAGGGAGAATTATTCAATCATTCAATCTGTTGAATATCCATTCAAGCTATGGAAGGGGAAGGGATACACAAGATGAATCCGCATTCGTGTACAACGAAGCACTCAAACCATCATCAGGAGGGAGACTTATTCAATCTGTTGAATATACCGAGACTAACCCACAACCCAACCCTGACCTACCCTGACCTAACCCTGACCCATCCCTAACCTACCCCTGACCTACCCCTGACCCACGACCAAGGGTTAGGGTTAGGGTTAGGATATGAGCAATTTACGAAAATTGAACATTTGTTCAATTCATCAAATTGAACAAAATGTTTTTATTGGTTGACACAGTCACGTGACCTCAGTAGGTTTGGGTGCGGGTTGGGTGTGGGTCTGGGTTAGGGTTAGGATATGAGCAATTTACGAAAATTGAACATTTGTTCAATTCATCAAATTGAACAAAATGTTTTTATTGGTTGACACAGTCACGTGACCTCAGTAGGTTTGGGTGCGGGTTGGGTGTGGGTCTGGGTTAGGGTTAGGATATGAGCAATTTACGAAAATTGAACATTTGTTCAATTCATCAAATTGAACAAAATGTTTTTATTGGTTGACACAGTCACGTGACCTCAGTAGGTTTGGGTGCGGGTTGGGTGTGGGTCTGGGCCATTTCAAACGACAGCATTGTAATGAGGTGGAGTTGAACTGGCTGTAACGGTAAATGGTAACGCTTGTGCTTTGCCCTATCCGTCAGTCGCTGCGTAGCACCATCGCAGCAATTTTCAGATGGGCCATTGCATGACATAATTTAACAACAAGGCTGGCGACTGGATTTAGCAACTATTTTAAACGACAAGGAAGTGGACTCAGGACTGGAGGAGGGAGAATTATTCAATCATTCAATCTGTTGAATATCCATTCAAGCTATGGAAGGGGAAGGGATACACAAGATGAATCCGCATTCGTGTACAACGAAGCACTCAAACCATCATCAGGAGGGAGACTTATTCAATCTGTTGAATATACCGAGACTAACCCACAACCCAACCCTGACCTACCCTGACCTAACCCTGACCCATCCCTAACCTACCCCTGACCTACCCCTGACCCACGACCAAGGGTTAGGGTTAGGGTTAGGGTTAGGGTTAGGGTTAGGGTTAGGGTTAGGATATGAGGGTTAGGGTTAGGGTTAGGGTTAGGATATGAGCAATTTACGAAAATTGAACATTTGTTCAATTCATCAAATTGAACAAAATGTTTTTATTGGTTGACACAGTCACGTGACCTCAGTAGGTTTGGGTGCGGGTTGGGTGTGGGTCTGGGTTAGGGTTAGGATATGAGCAATTTACGAAAATTGAACATTTGTTCAATTCATCAAATTGAACAAAATGTTTTTATTGGTTGACACAGTCACGTGACCTCAGTAGGTTTGGGTGCGGGTTGGGTGTGGGTCTGGGTTAGGGTTAGGATATGAGCAATTTACGAAAATTGAACATTTGTTCAATTCATCAAATTGAACAAAATGTTTTTATTGGTTGACACAGTCACGTGACCTCAGTAGGTTTGGGTGCGGGTTGGGTGTGGGTCTGGGCCATTTCAAACGACAGCATTGTAATGAGGTGGAGTTGAACTGGCTGTAACGGTAAATGGTAACGCTTGTGCTTTGCCCTATCCGTCAGTCGCTGCGTAGCACCATCGCAGCAATTTTCAGATGGGCCATTGCATGACATAATTTAACAACAAGGCTGGCGACTGGATTTAGCAACTATTTTAAACGACAAGGAAGTGGACTCAGGACTGGAGGAGGGAGAATTATTCAATCATTCAATCTGTTGAATATCCATTCAAGCTATGGAAGGGGAAGGGATACACAAGATGAATCCGCATTCGTGTACAACGAAGCACTCAAACCATCATCAGGAGGGAGACTTATTCAATCTGTTGAATATACCGAGACTAACCCACAACCCAACCCTGACCTACCCTGACCTAACCCTGACCCATCCCTAACCTACCCCTGACCTACCCCTGACCCACGACCAAGGGTTAGGGTTAGGGTTAGGGTTAGGGTTAGGGTTAGGGTTAGGGTTAGGATATGAGGGTTAGGGTTAGGGTTAGGGTTAGGATATGAGCAATTTACGAAAATTGAACATTTGTTCAATTCATCAAATTGAACAAAATGTTTTTATTGGTTGACACAGTCACGTGACCTCAGTAGGTTTGGGTGCGGGTTGGGTGTGGGTCTGGGTTAGGGTTAGGATATGAGCAATTTACGAAAATTGAACATTTGTTCAATTCATCAAATTGAACAAAATGTTTTTATTGGTTGACACAGTCACGTGACCTCAGTAGGTTTGGGTGCGGGTTGGGTGTGGGTCTGGGTTAGGGTTAGGATATGAGCAATTTACGAAAATTGAACATTTGTTCAATTCATCAAATTGAACAAAATGTTTTTATTGGTTGACACAGTCACGTGACCTCAGTAGGTTTGGGTGCGGGTTGGGTGTGGGTCTGGGCCATTTCAAACGACAGCATTGTAATGAGGTGGAGTTGAACTGGCTGTAACGGTAAATGGTAACGCTTGTGCTTTGCCCTATCCGTCAGTCGCTGCGTAGCACCATCGCAGCAATTTTCAGATGGGCCATTGCATGACATAATTTAACAACAAGGCTGGCGACTGGATTTAGCAACTATTTTAAACGACAAGGAAGTGGACTCAGGACTGGAGGAGGGAGAATTATTCAATCATTCAATCTGTTGAATATCCATTCAAGCTATGGAAGGGGAAGGGATACACAAGATGAATCCGCATTCGTGTACAACGAAGCACTCAAACCATCATCAGGAGGGAGACTTATTCAATCTGTTGAATATACCGAGACTAACCCACAACCCAACCCTGACCTACCCTGACCTAACCCTGACCCATCCCTAACCTACCCCTGACCTACCCCTGACCCACGACCAAGGGTTAGGGTTAGGGTTAGGATATGAGCAATTTACGAAAATTGAACATTTGTTCAATTCATCAAATTGAACAAAATGTTTTTATTGGTTGACACAGTCACGTGACCTCAGTAGGTTTGGGTGCGGGTTGGGTGTGGGTCTGGGTTAGGGTTAGGATATGAGCAATTTACGAAAATTGAACATTTGTTCAATTCATCAAATTGAACAAAATGTTTTTATTGGTTGACACAGTCACGTGACCTCAGTAGGTTTGGGTGCGGGTTGGGTGTGGGTCTGGGTTAGGGTTAGGATATGAGCAATTTACGAAAATTGAACATTTGTTCAATTCATCAAATTGAACAAAATGTTTTTATTGGTTGACACAGTCACGTGACCTCAGTAGGTTTGGGTGCGGGTTGGGTGTGGGTCTGGGCCATTTCAAACGACAGCATTGTAATGAGGTGGAGTTGAACTGGCTGTAACGGTAAATGGTAACGCTTGTGCTTTGCCCTATCCGTCAGTCGCTGCGTAGCACCATCGCAGCAATTTTCAGATGGGCCATTGCATGACATAATTTAACAACAAGGCTGGCGACTGGATTTAGCAACTATTTTAAACGACAAGGAAGTGGACTCAGGACTGGAGGAGGGAGAATTATTCAATCATTCAATCTGTTGAATATCCATTCAAGCTATGGAAGGGGAAGGGATACACAAGATGAATCCGCATTCGTGTACAACGAAGCACTCAAACCATCATCAGGAGGGAGACTTATTCAATCTGTTGAATATACCGAGACTAACCCACAACCCAACCCTGACCTACCCTGACCTAACCCTGACCCATCCCTAACCTACCCCTGACCTACCCCTGACCCACGACCAAGGGTTAGGGTTAGGGTTAGGATATGAGCAATTTACGAAAATTGAACATTTGTTCAATTCATCAAATTGAACAAAATGTTTTTATTGGTTGACACAGTCACGTGACCTCAGTAGGTTTGGGTGCGGGTTGGGTGTGGGTCTGGGTTAGGGTTAGGATATGAGCAATTTACGAAAATTGAACATTTGTTCAATTCATCAAATTGAACAAAATGTTTTTATTGGTTGACACAGTCACGTGACCTCAGTAGGTTTGGGTGCGGGTTGGGTGTGGGTCTGGGTTAGGGTTAGGATATGAGCAATTTACGAAAATTGAACATTTGTTCAATTCATCAAATTGAACAAAATGTTTTTATTGGTTGACACAGTCACGTGACCTCAGTAGGTTTGGGTGCGGGTTGGGTGTGGGTCTGGGCCATTTCAAACGACAGCATTGTAATGAGGTGGAGTTGAACTGGCTGTAACGGTAAATGGTAACGCTTGTGCTTTGCCCTATCCGTCAGTCGCTGCGTAGCACCATCGCAGCAATTTTCAGATGGGCCATTGCATGACATAATTTAACAACAAGGCTGGCGACTGGATTTAGCAACTATTTTAAACGACAAGGAAGTGGACTCAGGACTGGAGGAGGGAGAATTATTCAATCATTCAATCTGTTGAATATCCATTCAAGCTATGGAAGGGGAAGGGATACACAAGATGAATCCGCATTCGTGTACAACGAAGCACTCAAACCATCATCAGGAGGGAGACTTATTCAATCTGTTGAATATACCGAGACTAACCCACAACCCAACCCTGACCTACCCTGACCTAACCCTGACCCATCCCTAACCTACCCCTGACCTACCCCTGACCCACGACCAAGGGTTAGGGTTAGGGTTAGGATATGAGCAATTTACGAAAATTGAACATTTGTTCAATTCATCAAATTGAACAAAATGTTTTTATTGGTTGACACAGTCACGTGACCTCAGTAGGTTTGGGTGCGGGTTGGGTGTGGGTCTGGGTTAGGGTTAGGATATGAGCAATTTACGAAAATTGAACATTTGTTCAATTCATCAAATTGAACAAAATGTTTTTATTGGTTGACACAGTCACGTGACCTCAGTAGGTTTGGGTGCGGGTTGGGTGTGGGTCTGGGTTAGGGTTAGGATATGAGCAATTTACGAAAATTGAACATTTGTTCAATTCATCAAATTGAACAAAATGTTTTTATTGGTTGACACAGTCACGTGACCTCAGTAGGTTTGGGTGCGGGTTGGGTGTGGGTCTGGGCCATTTCAAACGACAGCATTGTAATGAGGTGGAGTTGAACTGGCTGTAACGGTAAATGGTAACGCTTGTGCTTTGCCCTATCCGTCAGTCGCTGCGTAGCACCATCGCAGCAATTTTCAGATGGGCCATTGCATGACATAATTTAACAACAAGGCTGGCGACTGGATTTAGCAACTATTTTAAACGACAAGGAAGTGGACTCAGGACTGGAGGAGGGAGAATTATTCAATCATTCAATCTGTTGAATATCCATTCAAGCTATGGAAGGGGAAGGGATACACAAGATGAATCCGCATTCGTGTACAACGAAGCACTCAAACCATCATCAGGAGGGAGACTTATTCAATCTGTTGAATATACCGAGACTAACCCACAACCCAACCCTGACCTACCCTGACCTAACCCTGACCCATCCCTAACCTACCCCTGACCTACCCCTGACCCACGACCAAGGGTTAGGGTTAGGGTTAGGGTTAGGGTTAGGGTTAGGGTTAGGGTTAGGGTTAGGGTTAGGGTTAGGATATGAGCAATTTACGAAAATTGAACATTTGTTCAATTCATCAAATTGAACAAAATGTTTTTATTGGTTGACACAGTCACGTGACCTCAGTAGGTTTGGGTGCGGGTTGGGTGTGGGTCTGGGTTAGGGTTAGGATATGAGCAATTTACGAAAATTGAACATTTGTTCAATTCATCAAATTGAACAAAATGTTTTTATTGGTTGACACAGTCACGTGACCTCAGTAGGTTTGGGTGCGGGTTGGGTGTGGGTCTGGGCCATTTCAAACGACAGCATTGTAGCGATTCGACGTGTTATTTTGTACGAAAATTTTTGTGGCTGTAACGGTAAATGGTAACGCTTGTGCTTTGCCCTATCCGTCAGTCGCTGCGTAGCACCATCGCAGCAATTTTCAGATGGGCCATTGCATGACATAATTTAACAACAAGGCTGGCGACTGGATTTAGCAACTATTTTAAACGACAAGGAAGTGGACTCAGGACTGGAGGAGGGAGAATTATTCAATCATTCAATCTGTTGAATATCCATTCAAGCTATGGAAGGGGAAGGGATACACAAGATGAATCCGCATTCGTGTACAACGAAGCACTCAAACCATCATCAGGAGGGAGACTTATTCAATCTGTTGAATATACCGAGACTAACCCACAACCCAACCCTGACCTACCCTGACCTAACCCTGACCCATCCCTAACCTACCCCTGACCTACCCCTGACCCACGACCAAGGGTTAGGGTTAGGGTTAGGGTTAGGGTTAGGGTTAGGGTTAGGGTTAGGGTTAGGGTTAGGGTTAGGATATGAGCAATTTACGAAAATTGAACATTTGTTCAATTCATCAAATTGAACAAAATGTTTTTATTGGTTGACACAGTCACGTGACCTCAGTAGGTTTGGGTGCGGGTTGGGTGTGGGTCTGGGTTAGGGTTAGGATATGAGCAATTTACGAAAATTGAACATTTGTTCAATTCATCAAATTGAACAAAATGTTTTTATTGGTTGACACAGTCACGTGACCTCAGTAGGTTTGGGTGCGGGTTGGGTGTGGGTCTGGGCCATTTCAAACGACAGCATTGTAGCGATTCGACGTGTTATTTTGTACGGGTTAGGATATGAGCAATTTACGAAAATTGAACATTTGTTCAATTCATCAAATTGAACAAAATGTTTTTATTGGTTGACACAGTCACGTGACCTCAGTAGGTTTGGGTGCGGGTTGGGTGTGGGTCTGGGCCATTTCAAACGACAGCATTGTAGCGATTCGACGTGTTATTTTGTACGGGTTAGGGTTAGGGTTAGGGTTAGGGTTAGGGTTAGGGTTAGGGTTAGGGTTAGGGTTAGGGTTAGGGTTAGGGTTAGGGTTAGGGTTAGGGTTAGGGTTAGGGGTTAGGGTTAGGGTTAGGGTTAGGGTTAGGGTTAGGGTTAGGGTTAGGGTTAGGGTTAGGGTTAGGGTTAGGGTTAGGGTTAGGGTTAGGGTTAGGGTTAGGGTTAGGGTTAGGGTTAGGGTTAGGGTTAGGGTTAGGGTTAGGGTTAGGGTTAGGGTTAGGGTTAGGGTTAGGGTTAGGGGTTAGGTTAGGGTTAGGGTTAGGGTTAGGGTTAGGGTTAGGGTTAGGGTTAGGGTTAGGGTTAGGGTTAGGGTTAGGATATGAGCAATTTACGAAAATTGAACATTTGTTCAATTCATCAAATTGAACAAAATGTTTTTATTGGTTGACACAGTCACGTGACCTCAGTAGGTTTGGGTGCGGGTTGGGTGTGGGTCTGGGCCATTTCAAACGACAGCATTGTAATGAGGTGGAGTTGAACTGGCTGTAACGGTAAATGGTAACGCTTGTGCTTTGCCCTATCCGTCAGTCGCTGCGTAGCACCATCGCAGCAATTTTCAGATGGGCCATTGCATGACATAATTTAACAACAAGGCTGGCGACTGGATTTAGCAACTATTTTAAACGACAAGGAAGTGGACTCAGGACTGGAGGAGGGAGAATTATTCAATCATTCAATCTGTTGAATATCCATTCAAGCTATGGAAGGGGAAGGGATACACAAGATGAATCCGCATTCGTGTACAACGAAGCACTCAAACCATCATCAGGAGGGAGACTTATTCAATCTGTTGAATATACCGAGACTAACCCACAACCCAACCCTGACCTACCCTGACCTAACCCTGACCCATCCCTAACCTACCCCTGACCTACCCCTGACCCACGACCAAGGGTTAGGGTTAGGGTTAGGGTTAGGGTTAGGGTTAGGGTTAGGGTTAGGGTTAGGGTTAGGGTTAGGGTTAGGATATGAGCAATTTACGAAAATTGAACATTTGTTCAATTCATCAAATTGAACAAAATGTTTTTATTGGTTGACACAGTCACGTGACCTCAGTAGGTTTGGGTGCGGGTTGGGTGTGGGTCTGGGTTAGGATATGAGCAATTTACGAAAATTGAACATTTGTTCAATTCATCAAATTGAACAAAATGTTTTTATTGGTTGACACAGTCACGTGACCTCAGTAGGTTTGGGTGCGGGTTGGGTGTGGGTCTGGGCCATTTCAAACGACAGCATTGTAATGAGGTGGAGTTGAACTGGCTGTAACGGTAAATGGTAACGCTTGTGCTTTGCCCTATCCGTCAGTCGCTGCGTAGCACCATCGCAGCAATTTTCAGATGGGCCATTGCATGACATAATTTAACAACAAGGCTGGCGACTGGATTTAGCAACTATTTTAAACGACAAGGAAGTGGACTCAGGACTGGAGGAGGGAGAATTATTCAATCATTCAATCTGTTGAATATCCATTCAAGCTATGGAAGGGGAAGGGATACACAAGATGAATCCGCATTCGTGTACAACGAAGCACTCAAACCATCATCAGGAGGGAGACTTATTCAATCTGTTGAATATACCGAGACTAACCCACAACCCAACCCTGACCTACCCTGACCTAACCCTGACCCATCCCTAACCTACCCCTGACCTACCCCTGACCCACGACCAAGGGTTAGGGTTAGGGTTAGGATATGAGCAATTTACGAAAATTGAACATTTGTTCAATTCATCAAATTGAACAAAATGTTTTTATTGGTTGACACAGTCACGTGACCTCAGTAGGTTTGGGTGCGGGTTGGGTGTGGGTCTGGGTTAGGGTTAGGATATGAGCAATTTACGAAAATTGAACATTTGTTCAATTCATCAAATTGAACAAAATGTTTTTATTGGTTGACACAGTCACGTGACCTCAGTAGGTTTGGGTGCGGGTTGGGTGTGGGTCTGGGTTAGGGTTAGGATATGAGCAATTTACGAAAATTGAACATTTGTTCAATTCATCAAATTGAACAAAATGTTTTTATTGGTTGACACAGTCACGTGACCTCAGTAGGTTTGGGTGCGGGTTGGGTGTGGGTCTGGGCCATTTCAAACGACAGCATTGTAATGAGGTGGAGTTGAACTGGCTGTAACGGTAAATGGTAACGCTTGTGCTTTGCCCTATCCGTCAGTCGCTGCGTAGCACCATCGCAGCAATTTTCAGATGGGCCATTGCATGACATAATTTAACAACAAGGCTGGCGACTGGATTTAGCAACTATTTTAAACGACAAGGAAGTGGACTCAGGACTGGAGGAGGGAGAATTATTCAATCATTCAATCTGTTGAATATCCATTCAAGCTATGGAAGGGGAAGGGATACACAAGATGAATCCGCATTCGTGTACAACGAAGCACTCAAACCATCATCAGGAGGGAGACTTATTCAATCTGTTGAATATACCGAGACTAACCCACAACCCAACCCTGACCTACCCTGACCTAACCCTGACCCATCCCTAACCTACCCCTGACCTACCCCTGACCCACGACCAAGGGTTAGGGTTAGGGTTAGGGTTAGGGTTAGGGTTAGGGTTAGGGTTAGGGTTAGGGTTAGGGTTAGGATATGAGCAATTTACGAAAATTGAACATTTGTTCAATTCATCAAATTGAACAAAATGTTTTTATTGGTTGACACAGTCACGTGACCTCAGTAGGTTTGGGTGCGGGTTGGGTGTGGGTCTGGGTTAGGGTTAGGATATGAGCAATTTACGAAAATTGAACATTTGTTCAATTCATCAAATTGAACAAAATGTTTTTATTGGTTGACACAGTCACGTGACCTCAGTAGGTTTGGGTGCGGGTTGGGTGTGGGTCTGGGCCATTTCAAACGACAGCATTGTAGCGATTCGACGTGTTATTTTGTACGAAAATTTTTGTGGCTGTAACGGTAAATGGTAACGCTTGTGCTTTGCCCTATCCGTCAGTCGCTGCGTAGCACCATCGCAGCAATTTTCAGATGGGCCATTGCATGACATAATTTAACAACAAGGCTGGCGACTGGATTTAGCAACTATTTTAAACGACAAGGAAGTGGACTCAGGACTGGAGGAGGGAGAATTATTCAATCATTCAATCTGTTGAATATCCATTCAAGCTATGGAAGGGGAAGGGATACACAAGATGAATCCGCATTCGTGTACAACGAAGCACTCAAACCATCATCAGGAGGGAGACTTATTCAATCTGTTGAATATACCGAGACTAACCCACAACCCAACCCTGACCTACCCTGACCTAACCCTGACCCATCCCTAACCTACCCCTGACCTACCCCTGACCCACGACCAAGGGTTAGGGTTAGGGTTAGGGTTAGGGTTAGGGTTAGGGTTAGGGTTAGGGTTAGGGTTAGGGTTAGGATATGAGCAATTTACGAAAATTGAACATTTGTTCAATTCATCAAATTGAACAAAATGTTTTTATTGGTTGACACAGTCACGTGACCTCAGTAGGTTTGGGTGCGGGTTGGGTGTGGGTCTGGGTTAGGGTTAGGATATGAGCAATTTACGAAAATTGAACATTTGTTCAATTCATCAAATTGAACAAAATGTTTTTATTGGTTGACACAGTCACGTGACCTCAGTAGGTTTGGGTGCGGGTTGGGTGTGGGTCTGGGCCATTTCAAACGACAGCATTGTAGCGATTCGACGTGTTATTTTGTACGGGTTAGGATATGAGCAATTTACGAAAATTGAACATTTGTTCAATTCATCAAATTGAACAAAATGTTTTTATTGGTTGACACAGTCACGTGACCTCAGTAGGTTTGGGTGCGGGTTGGGTGTGGGTCTGGGCCATTTCAAACGACAGCATTGTAGCGATTCGACGTGTTATTTTGTACGGGTTAGGGTTAGGGTTAGGGTTAGGGTTAGGGTTAGGGTTAGGGTTAGGGTTAGGGTTAGGGTTAGGGTTAGGGTTAGGGTTAGGGTTAGGGTTAGGGTTAGGGTTAGGGGTTAGGGTTAGGGTTAGGGTTAGGGTTAGGGTTAGGGTTAGGGTTAGGGTTAGGGTTAGGGTTAGGGTTAGGGTTAGGGTTAGGGTTAGGGTTAGGGTTAGGGTTAGGGTTAGGGTTAGGGTTAGGGTTAGGGTTAGGGTTAGGGTTAGGGTTAGGGTTAGGGTTAGGGTTAGGGTTAGGGGTTAGGTTAGGGTTAGGGTTAGGGTTAGGGTTAGGGTTAGGGTTAGGGTTAGGGTTAGGGTTAGGGTTAGGGTTAGGATATGAGCAATTTACGAAAATTGAACATTTGTTCAATTCATCAAATTGAACAAAATGTTTTTATTGGTTGACACAGTCACGTGACCTCAGTAGGTTTGGGTGCGGGTTGGGTGTGGGTCTGGGCCATTTCAAACGACAGCATTGTAATGAGGTGGAGTTGAACTGGCTGTAACGGTAAATGGTAACGCTTGTGCTTTGCCCTATCCGTCAGTCGCTGCGTAGCACCATCGCAGCAATTTTCAGATGGGCCATTGCATGACATAATTTAACAACAAGGCTGGCGACTGGATTTAGCAACTATTTTAAACGACAAGGAAGTGGACTCAGGACTGGAGGAGGGAGAATTATTCAATCATTCAATCTGTTGAATATCCATTCAAGCTATGGAAGGGGAAGGGATACACAAGATGAATCCGCATTCGTGTACAACGAAGCACTCAAACCATCATCAGGAGGGAGACTTATTCAATCTGTTGAATATACCGAGACTAACCCACAACCCAACCCTGACCTACCCTGACCTAACCCTGACCCATCCCTAACCTACCCCTGACCTACCCCTGACCCACGACCAAGGGTTAGGGTTAGGGTTAGGGTTAGGGTTAGGGTTAGGGTTAGGGTTAGGGTTAGGGTTAGGGTTAGGGTTAGGATATGAGCAATTTACGAAAATTGAACATTTGTTCAATTCATCAAATTGAACAAAATGTTTTTATTGGTTGACACAGTCACGTGACCTCAGTAGGTTTGGGTGCGGGTTGGGTGTGGGTCTGGGTTAGGATATGAGCAATTTACGAAAATTGAACATTTGTTCAATTCATCAAATTGAACAAAATGTTTTTATTGGTTGACACAGTCACGTGACCTCAGTAGGTTTGGGTGCGGGTTGGGTGTGGGTCTGGGCCATTTCAAACGACAGCATTGTAATGAGGTGGAGTTGAACTGGCTGTAACGGTAAATGGTAACGCTTGTGCTTTGCCCTATCCGTCAGTCGCTGCGTAGCACCATCGCAGCAATTTTCAGATGGGCCATTGCATGACATAATTTAACAACAAGGCTGGCGACTGGATTTAGCAACTATTTTAAACGACAAGGAAGTGGACTCAGGACTGGAGGAGGGAGAATTATTCAATCATTCAATCTGTTGAATATCCATTCAAGCTATGGAAGGGGAAGGGATACACAAGATGAATCCGCATTCGTGTACAACGAAGCACTCAAACCATCATCAGGAGGGAGACTTATTCAATCTGTTGAATATACCGAGACTAACCCACAACCCAACCCTGACCTACCCTGACCTAACCCTGACCCATCCCTAACCTACCCCTGACCTACCCCTGACCCACGACCAAGGGTTAGGGTTAGGGTTAGGGTTAGGGTTAGGGTTAGGGTTAGGGTTAGGGTTAGGGTTAGGGTTAGGGTTAGGATATGAGCAATTTACGAAAATTGAACATTTGTTCAATTCATCAAATTGAACAAAATGTTTTTATTGGTTGACACAGTCACGTGACCTCAGTAGGTTTGGGTGCGGGTTGGGTGTGGGTCTGGGCCATTTCAAACGACAGCATTGTAGCGATTCGACGTGTTATTTTGTACGAAAATTTTTGGAAAGTTAAAATGAAATTAAATTGAAACTTATTTGTTGAGGTAAGTCATCTTCTTGTTTCGAACTGATTACATTTAATTTCTTTGATAGTCATTTGAGCCCGGTTGATTCGGGTCGGGCCGAGCCAGTATTATCGAATCTGTGTTGCATAGTTGAGGTGAAGCTGATCCAGTCGGGTCGGGCCGAGCAAGCAGGATCGAACCCGTGCTGCGTGGTTGAGATGGAGCCGAAGTGGCTGTAAAGGTAACCCGAATGTTTGAAATGGATCGGGTCAGGCCGAGCTAGTAGAATCGAACCTGTCACGGGGTTAGGGTTAGGGTTAGGGTTAGGGTTAGGGTTAGGGTTAGGGGTTAGGGTTAGGGTTAGGGTTAGGGTTAGGGTTAGGGTTAGGGTTAGGGTTAGGGTTAGGGTTAGGGTTAGGGTTAGGGTTAGGGTTAGGGTTAGGGTTAGGGTTAGGGTTAGGGTTAGGGTTAGGGTTAGGGTTAGGGTTAGGGTTAGGGTTAGGGTTAGGGTTAGGGTTAGGGTTAGGGTTAGGGTTAGGGTTAGGGTTAGGGTTAGGGTTAGGGTTAGGGTTAGGGTTAGGGTTAGGGTTAGGGTTAGGGTTAGGGTTAGGGTTAGGGTTAGGGTTAGGGTTAGGGTTAGGGTTAGGGTTAGGGTTAGGGTTAGGGTTAGGGTTAGGGTTAGGGTTAGGGTTAGGGTTAGGGTTAGGGTTAGGGTTAGGGTTAGGGTTAGGGTTAGGGTTAGGGTTAGGGTTAGGGTTAGGGTTAGGGTTAGGGTTAGGGTTAGGGTTAGGGTTAGGGTTAGGGTTAGGGTTAGGGTTAGGGTTGGGGTTAGGGTTAGGGTTAGGATATGAGCAATTTACGAAAATTGAACATTTGTTCAATTCATCAAATTGAACAAAATGTTTTTATTGGTTGACACAGTCACGTGACCTCAGTAGGTTTGGGTGCGGGTTGGGTGTGGGTCTGGGTTAGGGTTAGGGTTAGGGTTAGGGTTAGGGTTAGGGTTAGGATATGAGCAATTTACGAAAATTGAACATTTGTTCAATTCATCAAATTGAACAAAATGTTTTTATTGGTTGACACAGTCACGTGACCTCAGTAGGATATGAGCAATTTACGAAAATTGAACATTTGTTCAATTCATCAAATTGAACAAAATGTTTTTATTGGTTGACACAGTCACGTGACCTCAGTAGGTTTGGGTGCGGGTTGGGTGTGGGTCTGGGTTAGGGTTAGGGTTAGGGTTAGGGTTAGGGTTAGGGTTAGGATATGAGCAATTTACGAAAATTGAACATTTGTTCAATTCATCAAATTGAACAAAATGTTTTTATTGGTTGACACAGGTGGAGTTGAACTGGCTGTAACGGTAAATGGTAACGCTTGTGCTTTGCCCTATCCGTCAGTCGCTGCGTAGCACCATCGCAGCAATTTTCAGATGGGCCATTGCATGACATAATTTAACAACAAGGCTGGCGACTGGATTTAGCAACTATTTTAAACGACAAGGAAGTGGACTCAGGACTGGAGGAGGGAGAATTATTCAATCATTCAATCTGTTGAATATCCATTCAAGCTATGGAAGGGGAAGGGATACACAAGATGAATCCGCATTCGTGTACAACGAAGCACTCAAACCATCATCAGGAGGGAGACTTATTCAATCTGTTGAATATACCGAGACTAACCCACAACCCAACCCTGACCTACCCTGACCTAACCCTGACCCATCCCTAACCTACCCCTGACCTACCCCTGACCCACGACCAAACCGCGACTAACCCACTACCCATCTCTGACCTATCCCTGACCTATCCTTGACCTACCCCTGACCCGGGTTAGGGTTAGGGTTAGGATATGAGCAATTTACGAAAATTGAACATTTGTTCAATTCATCAAATTGAACAAAATGTTTTTATTGGTTGACACAGTCACGTGACCTCAGTAGGTTTGGGTGCGGGTTGGGTGTGGGTCTGGGTTAGGGTTAGGGTTAGGGTTAGGGTTAGGGTTAGGGTTAGGATATGAGCAATTTACGAAAATTGAACATTTGTTCAATTCATCAAATTGAACAAAATGTTTTTATTGGTTGACACAGTCACGTGACCTCAGTAGGATATGAGCAATTTACGAAAATTGAACATTTGTTCAATTCATCAAATTGAACAAAATGTTTTTATTGGTTGACACAGTCACGTGACCTCAGTAGGTTTGGGTGCGGGTTGGGTGTGGGTCTGGGTTAGGGTTAGGGTTAGGGTTAGGGTTAGGGTTAGGGTTAGGATATGAGCAATTTACGAAAATTGAACATTTGTTCAATTCATCAAATTGAACAAAATGTTTTTATTGGTTGACACAGGTGGAGTTGAACTGGCTGTAACGGTAAATGGTAACGCTTGTGCTTTGCCCTATCCGTCAGTCGCTGCGTAGCACCATCGCAGCAATTTTCAGATGGGCCATTGCATGACATAATTTAACAACAAGGCTGGCGACTGGATTTAGCAACTATTTTAAACGACAAGGAAGTGGACTCAGGACTGGAGGAGGGAGAATTATTCAATCATTCAATCTGTTGAATATCCATTCAAGCTATGGAAGGGGAAGGGATACACAAGATGAATCCGCATTCGTGTACAACGAAGCACTCAAACCATCATCAGGAGGGAGACTTATTCAATCTGTTGAATATACCGAGACTAACCCACAACCCAACCCTGACCTACCCTGACCTAACCCTGACCCATCCCTAACCTACCCCTGACCTACCCCTGACCCACGACCAAACCGCGACTAACCCACTACCCATCTCTGACCTATCCCTGACCTATCCTTGACCTACCCCTGACCCGGGTTAGGGTTAGGGTTAGGATATGAGCAATTTACGAAAATTGAACATTTGTTCAATTCATCAAATTGAACAAAATGTTTTTATTGGTTGACACAGTCACGTGACCTCAGTAGGTTTGGGTGCGGGTTGGGTGTGGGTCTGGGTTAGGGTTAGGGTTAGGGTTAGGGTTAGGGTTAGGGTTAGGATATGAGCAATTTACGAAAATTGAACATTTGTTCAATTCATCAAATTGAACAAAATGTTTTTATTGGTTGACACAGTCACGTGACCTCAGTAGGATATGAGCAATTTACGAAAATTGAACATTTGTTCAATTCATCAAATTGAACAAAATGTTTTTATTGGTTGACACAGTCACGTGACCTCAGTAGGTTTGGGTGCGGGTTGGGTGTGGGTCTGGGTTAGGGTTAGGGTTAGGGTTAGGGTTAGGGTTAGGGTTAGGATATGAGCAATTTACGAAAATTGAACATTTGTTCAATTCATCAAATTGAACAAAATGTTTTTATTGGTTGACACAGGTGGAGTTGAACTGGCTGTAACGGTAAATGGTAACGCTTGTGCTTTGCCCTATCCGTCAGTCGCTGCGTAGCACCATCGCAGCAATTTTCAGATGGGCCATTGCATGACATAATTTAACAACAAGGCTGGCGACTGGATTTAGCAACTATTTTAAACGACAAGGAAGTGGACTCAGGACTGGAGGAGGGAGAATTATTCAATCATTCAATCTGTTGAATATCCATTCAAGCTATGGAAGGGGAAGGGATACACAAGATGAATCCGCATTCGTGTACAACGAAGCACTCAAACCATCATCAGGAGGGAGACTTATTCAATCTGTTGAATATACCGAGACTAACCCACAACCCAACCCTGACCTACCCTGACCTAACCCTGACCCATCCCTAACCTACCCCTGACCTACCCCTGACCCACGACCAAACCGCGACTAACCCACTACCCATCTCTGACCTATCCCTGACCTATCCTTGACCTACCCCTGACCCGGGTTAGGGTTAGGGTTAGGATATGAGCAATTTACGAAAATTGAACATTTGTTCAATTCATCAAATTGAACAAAATGTTTTTATTGGTTGACACAGTCACGTGACCTCAGTAGGTTTGGGTGCGGGTTGGGTGTGGGTCTGGGTTAGGGTTAGGGTTAGGGTTAGGGTTAGGGTTAGGGTTAGGATATGAGCAATTTACGAAAATTGAACATTTGTTCAATTCATCAAATTGAACAAAATGTTTTTATTGGTTGACACAGTCACGTGACCTCAGTAGGATATGAGCAATTTACGAAAATTGAACATTTGTTCAATTCATCAAATTGAACAAAATGTTTTTATTGGTTGACACAGTCACGTGACCTCAGTAGGTTTGGGTGCGGGTTGGGTGTGGGTCTGGGTTAGGGTTAGGGTTAGGGTTAGGGTTAGGGTTAGGGTTAGGATATGAGCAATTTACGAAAATTGAACATTTGTTCAATTCATCAAATTGAACAAAATGTTTTTATTGGTTGACACAGGTGGAGTTGAACTGGCTGTAACGGTAAATGGTAACGCTTGTGCTTTGCCCTATCCGTCAGTCGCTGCGTAGCACCATCGCAGCAATTTTCAGATGGGCCATTGCATGACATAATTTAACAACAAGGCTGGCGACTGGATTTAGCAACTATTTTAAACGACAAGGAAGTGGACTCAGGACTGGAGGAGGGAGAATTATTCAATCATTCAATCTGTTGAATATCCATTCAAGCTATGGAAGGGGAAGGGATACACAAGATGAATCCGCATTCGTGTACAACGAAGCACTCAAACCATCATCAGGAGGGAGACTTATTCAATCTGTTGAATATACCGAGACTAACCCACAACCCAACCCTGACCTACCCTGACCTAACCCTGACCCATCCCTAACCTACCCCTGACCTACCCCTGACCCACGACCAAACCGCGACTAACCCACTACCCATCTCTGACCTATCCCTGACCTATCCTTGACCTACCCCTGACCCGGGTTAGGGTTAGGGTTAGGATATGAGCAATTTACGAAAATTGAACATTTGTTCAATTCATCAAATTGAACAAAATGTTTTTATTGGTTGACACAGTCACGTGACCTCAGTAGGTTTGGGTGCGGGTTGGGTGTGGGTCTGGGTTAGGGTTAGGGTTAGGGTTAGGGTTAGGGTTAGGGTTAGGATATGAGCAATTTACGAAAATTGAACATTTGTTCAATTCATCAAATTGAACAAAATGTTTTTATTGGTTGACACAGTCACGTGACCTCAGTAGGATATGAGCAATTTACGAAAATTGAACATTTGTTCAATTCATCAAATTGAACAAAATGTTTTTATTGGTTGACACAGTCACGTGACCTCAGTAGGTTTGGGTGCGGGTTGGGTGTGGGTCTGGGTTAGGGTTAGGGTTAGGGTTAGGGTTAGGGTTAGGGTTAGGATATGAGCAATTTACGAAAATTGAACATTTGTTCAATTCATCAAATTGAACAAAATGTTTTTATTGGTTGACACAGGTGGAGTTGAACTGGCTGTAACGGTAAATGGTAACGCTTGTGCTTTGCCCTATCCGTCAGTCGCTGCGTAGCACCATCGCAGCAATTTTCAGATGGGCCATTGCATGACATAATTTAACAACAAGGCTGGCGACTGGATTTAGCAACTATTTTAAACGACAAGGAAGTGGACTCAGGACTGGAGGAGGGAGAATTATTCAATCATTCAATCTGTTGAATATCCATTCAAGCTATGGAAGGGGAAGGGATACACAAGATGAATCCGCATTCGTGTACAACGAAGCACTCAAACCATCATCAGGAGGGAGACTTATTCAATCTGTTGAATATACCGAGACTAACCCACAACCCAACCCTGACCTACCCTGACCTAACCCTGACCCATCCCTAACCTACCCCTGACCTACCCCTGACCCACGACCAAACCGCGACTAACCCACTACCCATCTCTGACCTATCCCTGACCTATCCTTGACCTACCCCTGACCCGGGTTAGGGTTAGGGTTAGGATATGAGCAATTTACGAAAATTGAACATTTGTTCAATTCATCAAATTGAACAAAATGTTTTTATTGGTTGACACAGTCACGTGACCTCAGTAGGTTTGGGTGCGGGTTGGGTGTGGGTCTGGGTTAGGGTTAGGGTTAGGGTTAGGGTTAGGGTTAGGGTTAGGATATGAGCAATTTACGAAAATTGAACATTTGTTCAATTCATCAAATTGAACAAAATGTTTTTATTGGTTGACACAGTCACGTGACCTCAGTAGGATATGAGCAATTTACGAAAATTGAACATTTGTTCAATTCATCAAATTGAACAAAATGTTTTTATTGGTTGACACAGTCACGTGACCTCAGTAGGTTTGGGTGCGGGTTGGGTGTGGGTCTGGGCCATTTCAAACGACAGCATTGTAATGAGGTGGAGTTGAACTGGCTGTAACGGTAAATGGTAACGCTTGTGCTTTGCCCTATCCGTCAGTCGCTGCGTAGCACCATCGCAGCAATTTTCAGATGGGCCATTGCATGACATAATTTAACAACAAGGCTGGCGACTGGATTTAGCAACTATTTTAAACGACAAGGAAGTGGACTCAGGACTGGAGGAGGGAGAATTATTCAATCATTCAATCTGTTGAATATCCATTCAAGCTATGGAAGGGGAAGGGATACACAAGATGAATCCGCATTCGTGTACAACGAAGCACTCAAACCATCATCAGGAGGGAGACTTATTCAATCTGTTGAATATACCGAGACTAACCCACAACCCAACCCTGACCTACCCTGACCTAACCCTGACCCATCCCTAACCTACCCCTGACCTACCCCTGACCCACGACCAAACCGCGACTAACCCACTACCCATCTCTGACCTATCCCTGACCTATCCTTGACCTACCCCTGACCCGGGTTAGGGTTAGGGTTAGGATATGAGCAATTTACGAAAATTGAACATTTGTTCAATTCATCAAATTGAACAAAATGTTTTTATTGGTTGACACAGTCACGTGACCTCAGTAGGTTTGGGTGCGGGTTGGGTGTGGGTCTGGGTTAGGGTTAGGGTTAGGGTTAGGGTTAGGGTTAGGGTTAGGATATGAGCAATTTACGAAAATTGAACATTTGTTCAATTCATCAAATTGAACAAAATGTTTTTATTGGTTGACACAGTCACGTGACCTCAGTAGGATATGAGCAATTTACGAAAATTGAACATTTGTTCAATTCATCAAATTGAACAAAATGTTTTTATTGGTTGACACAGTCACGTGACCTCAGTAGGTTTGGGTGCGGGTTGGGTGTGGGTCTGGGTTAGGGTTAGGGTTAGGGTTAGGGTTAGGGTTAGGGTTAGGATATGAGCAATTTACGAAAATTGAACATTTGTTCAATTCATCAAATTGAACAAAATGTTTTTATTGGTTGACACAGGTGGAGTTGAACTGGCTGTAACGGTAAATGGTAACGCTTGTGCTTTGCCCTATCCGTCAGTCGCTGCGTAGCACCATCGCAGCAATTTTCAGATGGGCCATTGCATGACATAATTTAACAACAAGGCTGGCGACTGGATTTAGCAACTATTTTAAACGACAAGGAAGTGGACTCAGGACTGGAGGAGGGAGAATTATTCAATCATTCAATCTGTTGAATATCCATTCAAGCTATGGAAGGGGAAGGGATACACAAGATGAATCCGCATTCGTGTACAACGAAGCACTCAAACCATCATCAGGAGGGAGACTTATTCAATCTGTTGAATATACCGAGACTAACCCACAACCCAACCCTGACCTACCCTGACCTAACCCTGACCCATCCCTAACCTACCCCTGACCTACCCCTGACCCACGACCAAACCGCGACTAACCCACTACCCATCTCTGACCTATCCCTGACCTATCCTTGACCTACCCCTGACCCGGGTTAGGGTTAGGGTTAGGATATGAGCAATTTACGAAAATTGAACATTTGTTCAATTCATCAAATTGAACAAAATGTTTTTATTGGTTGACACAGTCACGTGACCTCAGTAGGTTTGGGTGCGGGTTGGGTGTGGGTCTGGGTTAGGGTTAGGGTTAGGGTTAGGGTTAGGGTTAGGGTTAGGATATGAGCAATTTACGAAAATTGAACATTTGTTCAATTCATCAAATTGAACAAAATGTTTTTATTGGTTGACACAGTCACGTGACCTCAGTAGGATATGAGCAATTTACGAAAATTGAACATTTGTTCAATTCATCAAATTGAACAAAATGTTTTTATTGGTTGACACAGTCACGTGACCTCAGTAGGTTTGGGTGCGGGTTGGGTGTGGGTCTGGGTTAGGGTTAGGGTTAGGGTTAGGGTTAGGGTTAGGGTTAGGATATGAGCAATTTACGAAAATTGAACATTTGTTCAATTCATCAAATTGAACAAAATGTTTTTATTGGTTGACACAGGTGGAGTTGAACTGGCTGTAACGGTAAATGGTAACGCTTGTGCTTTGCCCTATCCGTCAGTCGCTGCGTAGCACCATCGCAGCAATTTTCAGATGGGCCATTGCATGACATAATTTAACAACAAGGCTGGCGACTGGATTTAGCAACTATTTTAAACGACAAGGAAGTGGACTCAGGACTGGAGGAGGGAGAATTATTCAATCATTCAATCTGTTGAATATCCATTCAAGCTATGGAAGGGGAAGGGATACACAAGATGAATCCGCATTCGTGTACAACGAAGCACTCAAACCATCATCAGGAGGGAGACTTATTCAATCTGTTGAATATACCGAGACTAACCCACAACCCAACCCTGACCTACCCTGACCTAACCCTGACCCATCCCTAACCTACCCCTGACCTACCCCTGACCCACGACCAAACCGCGACTAACCCACTACCCATCTCTGACCTATCCCTGACCTATCCTTGACCTACCCCTGACCCGGGTTAGGGTTAGGGTTAGGATATGAGCAATTTACGAAAATTGAACATTTGTTCAATTCATCAAATTGAACAAAATGTTTTTATTGGTTGACACAGTCACGTGACCTCAGTAGGTTTGGGTGCGGGTTGGGTGTGGGTCTGGGTTAGGGTTAGGGTTAGGGTTAGGGTTAGGGTTAGGGTTAGGATATGAGCAATTTACGAAAATTGAACATTTGTTCAATTCATCAAATTGAACAAAATGTTTTTATTGGTTGACACAGTCACGTGACCTCAGTAGGATATGAGCAATTTACGAAAATTGAACATTTGTTCAATTCATCAAATTGAACAAAATGTTTTTATTGGTTGACACAGTCACGTGACCTCAGTAGGTTTGGGTGCGGGTTGGGTGTGGGTCTGGGTTAGGGTTAGGGTTAGGGTTAGGGTTAGGGTTAGGGTTAGGATATGAGCAATTTACGAAAATTGAACATTTGTTCAATTCATCAAATTGAACAAAATGTTTTTATTGGTTGACACAGGTGGAGTTGAACTGGCTGTAACGGTAAATGGTAACGCTTGTGCTTTGCCCTATCCGTCAGTCGCTGCGTAGCACCATCGCAGCAATTTTCAGATGGGCCATTGCATGACATAATTTAACAACAAGGCTGGCGACTGGATTTAGCAACTATTTTAAACGACAAGGAAGTGGACTCAGGACTGGAGGAGGGAGAATTATTCAATCATTCAATCTGTTGAATATCCATTCAAGCTATGGAAGGGGAAGGGATACACAAGATGAATCCGCATTCGTGTACAACGAAGCACTCAAACCATCATCAGGAGGGAGACTTATTCAATCTGTTGAATATACCGAGACTAACCCACAACCCAACCCTGACCTACCCTGACCTAACCCTGACCCATCCCTAACCTACCCCTGACCTACCCCTGACCCACGACCAAACCGCGACTAACCCACTACCCATCTCTGACCTATCCCTGACCTATCCTTGACCTACCCCTGACCCGGGTTAGGGTTAGGGTTAGGATATGAGCAATTTACGAAAATTGAACATTTGTTCAATTCATCAAATTGAACAAAATGTTTTTATTGGTTGACACAGTCACGTGACCTCAGTAGGTTTGGGTGCGGGTTGGGTGTGGGTCTGGGTTAGGGTTAGGGTTAGGGTTAGGGTTAGGGTTAGGGTTAGGATATGAGCAATTTACGAAAATTGAACATTTGTTCAATTCATCAAATTGAACAAAATGTTTTTATTGGTTGACACAGTCACGTGACCTCAGTAGGATATGAGCAATTTACGAAAATTGAACATTTGTTCAATTCATCAAATTGAACAAAATGTTTTTATTGGTTGACACAGTCACGTGACCTCAGTAGGTTTGGGTGCGGGTTGGGTGTGGGTCTGGGTTAGGGTTAGGGTTAGGGTTAGGGTTAGGGTTAGGGTTAGGATATGAGCAATTTACGAAAATTGAACATTTGTTCAATTCATCAAATTGAACAAAATGTTTTTATTGGTTGACACAGGTGGAGTTGAACTGGCTGTAACGGTAAATGGTAACGCTTGTGCTTTGCCCTATCCGTCAGTCGCTGCGTAGCACCATCGCAGCAATTTTCAGATGGGCCATTGCATGACATAATTTAACAACAAGGCTGGCGACTGGATTTAGCAACTATTTTAAACGACAAGGAAGTGGACTCAGGACTGGAGGAGGGAGAATTATTCAATCATTCAATCTGTTGAATATCCATTCAAGCTATGGAAGGGGAAGGGATACACAAGATGAATCCGCATTCGTGTACAACGAAGCACTCAAACCATCATCAGGAGGGAGACTTATTCAATCTGTTGAATATACCGAGACTAACCCACAACCCAACCCTGACCTACCCTGACCTAACCCTGACCCATCCCTAACCTACCCCTGACCTACCCCTGACCCACGACCAAACCGCGACTAACCCACTACCCATCTCTGACCTATCCCTGACCTATCCTTGACCTACCCCTGACCCGGGTTAGGGTTAGGGTTAGGATATGAGCAATTTACGAAAATTGAACATTTGTTCAATTCATCAAATTGAACAAAATGTTTTTATTGGTTGACACAGTCACGTGACCTCAGTAGGTTTGGGTGCGGGTTGGGTGTGGGTCTGGGTTAGGGTTAGGGTTAGGGTTAGGGTTAGGGTTAGGGTTAGGATATGAGCAATTTACGAAAATTGAACATTTGTTCAATTCATCAAATTGAACAAAATGTTTTTATTGGTTGACACAGTCACGTGACCTCAGTAGGATATGAGCAATTTACGAAAATTGAACATTTGTTCAATTCATCAAATTGAACAAAATGTTTTTATTGGTTGACACAGTCACGTGACCTCAGTAGGTTTGGGTGCGGGTTGGGTGTGGGTCTGGGTTAGGGTTAGGGTTAGGGTTAGGGTTAGGGTTAGGGTTAGGATATGAGCAATTTACGAAAATTGAACATTTGTTCAATTCATCAAATTGAACAAAATGTTTTTATTGGTTGACACAGGTGGAGTTGAACTGGCTGTAACGGTAAATGGTAACGCTTGTGCTTTGCCCTATCCGTCAGTCGCTGCGTAGCACCATCGCAGCAATTTTCAGATGGGCCATTGCATGACATAATTTAACAACAAGGCTGGCGACTGGATTTAGCAACTATTTTAAACGACAAGGAAGTGGACTCAGGACTGGAGGAGGGAGAATTATTCAATCATTCAATCTGTTGAATATCCATTCAAGCTATGGAAGGGGAAGGGATACACAAGATGAATCCGCATTCGTGTACAACGAAGCACTCAAACCATCATCAGGAGGGAGACTTATTCAATCTGTTGAATATACCGAGACTAACCCACAACCCAACCCTGACCTACCCTGACCTAACCCTGACCCATCCCTAACCTACCCCTGACCTACCCCTGACCCACGACCAAACCGCGACTAACCCACTACCCATCTCTGACCTATCCCTGACCTATCCTTGACCTACCCCTGACCCGGGTTAGGGTTAGGGTTAGGATATGAGCAATTTACGAAAATTGAACATTTGTTCAATTCATCAAATTGAACAAAATGTTTTTATTGGTTGACACAGTCACGTGACCTCAGTAGGTTTGGGTGCGGGTTGGGTGTGGGTCTGGGTTAGGGTTAGGGTTAGGGTTAGGGTTAGGGTTAGGGTTAGGATATGAGCAATTTACGAAAATTGAACATTTGTTCAATTCATCAAATTGAACAAAATGTTTTTATTGGTTGACACAGTCACGTGACCTCAGTAGGATATGAGCAATTTACGAAAATTGAACATTTGTTCAATTCATCAAATTGAACAAAATGTTTTTATTGGTTGACACAGTCACGTGACCTCAGTAGGTTTGGGTGCGGGTTGGGTGTGGGTCTGGGTTAGGGTTAGGGTTAGGGTTAGGGTTAGGGTTAGGGTTAGGATATGAGCAATTTACGAAAATTGAACATTTGTTCAATTCATCAAATTGAACAAAATGTTTTTATTGGTTGACACAGGTGGAGTTGAACTGGCTGTAACGGTAAATGGTAACGCTTGTGCTTTGCCCTATCCGTCAGTCGCTGCGTAGCACCATCGCAGCAATTTTCAGATGGGCCATTGCATGACATAATTTAACAACAAGGCTGGCGACTGGATTTAGCAACTATTTTAAACGACAAGGAAGTGGACTCAGGACTGGAGGAGGGAGAATTATTCAATCATTCAATCTGTTGAATATCCATTCAAGCTATGGAAGGGGAAGGGATACACAAGATGAATCCGCATTCGTGTACAACGAAGCACTCAAACCATCATCAGGAGGGAGACTTATTCAATCTGTTGAATATACCGAGACTAACCCACAACCCAACCCTGACCTACCCTGACCTAACCCTGACCCATCCCTAACCTACCCCTGACCTACCCCTGACCCACGACCAAACCGCGACTAACCCACTACCCATCTCTGACCTATCCCTGACCTATCCTTGACCTACCCCTGACCCGGGTTAGGGTTAGGGTTAGGATATGAGCAATTTACGAAAATTGAACATTTGTTCAATTCATCAAATTGAACAAAATGTTTTTATTGGTTGACACAGTCACGTGACCTCAGTAGGTTTGGGTGCGGGTTGGGTGTGGGTCTGGGTTAGGGTTAGGGTTAGGGTTAGGGTTAGGGTTAGGGTTAGGATATGAGCAATTTACGAAAATTGAACATTTGTTCAATTCATCAAATTGAACAAAATGTTTTTATTGGTTGACACAGTCACGTGACCTCAGTAGGATATGAGCAATTTACGAAAATTGAACATTTGTTCAATTCATCAAATTGAACAAAATGTTTTTATTGGTTGACACAGTCACGTGACCTCAGTAGGTTTGGGTGCGGGTTGGGTGTGGGTCTGGGTTAGGGTTAGGGTTAGGGTTAGGGTTAGGGTTAGGGTTAGGATATGAGCAATTTACGAAAATTGAACATTTGTTCAATTCATCAAATTGAACAAAATGTTTTTATTGGTTGACACAGGTGGAGTTGAACTGGCTGTAACGGTAAATGGTAACGCTTGTGCTTTGCCCTATCCGTCAGTCGCTGCGTAGCACCATCGCAGCAATTTTCAGATGGGCCATTGCATGACATAATTTAACAACAAGGCTGGCGACTGGATTTAGCAACTATTTTAAACGACAAGGAAGTGGACTCAGGACTGGAGGAGGGAGAATTATTCAATCATTCAATCTGTTGAATATCCATTCAAGCTATGGAAGGGGAAGGGATACACAAGATGAATCCGCATTCGTGTACAACGAAGCACTCAAACCATCATCAGGAGGGAGACTTATTCAATCTGTTGAATATACCGAGACTAACCCACAACCCAACCCTGACCTACCCTGACCTAACCCTGACCCATCCCTAACCTACCCCTGACCTACCCCTGACCCACGACCAAACCGCGACTAACCCACTACCCATCTCTGACCTATCCCTGACCTATCCTTGACCTACCCCTGACCCGGGTTAGGGTTAGGGTTAGGATATGAGCAATTTACGAAAATTGAACATTTGTTCAATTCATCAAATTGAACAAAATGTTTTTATTGGTTGACACAGTCACGTGACCTCAGTAGGTTTGGGTGCGGGTTGGGTGTGGGTCTGGGTTAGGGTTAGGGTTAGGGTTAGGGTTAGGGTTAGGGTTAGGATATGAGCAATTTACGAAAATTGAACATTTGTTCAATTCATCAAATTGAACAAAATGTTTTTATTGGTTGACACAGTCACGTGACCTCAGTAGGATATGAGCAATTTACGAAAATTGAACATTTGTTCAATTCATCAAATTGAACAAAATGTTTTTATTGGTTGACACAGTCACGTGACCTCAGTAGGTTTGGGTGCGGGTTGGGTGTGGGTCTGGGTTAGGGTTAGGGTTAGGGTTAGGGTTAGGGTTAGGGTTAGGATATGAGCAATTTACGAAAATTGAACATTTGTTCAATTCATCAAATTGAACAAAATGTTTTTATTGGTTGACACAGGTGGAGTTGAACTGGCTGTAACGGTAAATGGTAACGCTTGTGCTTTGCCCTATCCGTCAGTCGCTGCGTAGCACCATCGCAGCAATTTTCAGATGGGCCATTGCATGACATAATTTAACAACAAGGCTGGCGACTGGATTTAGCAACTATTTTAAACGACAAGGAAGTGGACTCAGGACTGGAGGAGGGAGAATTATTCAATCATTCAATCTGTTGAATATCCATTCAAGCTATGGAAGGGGAAGGGATACACAAGATGAATCCGCATTCGTGTACAACGAAGCACTCAAACCATCATCAGGAGGGAGACTTATTCAATCTGTTGAATATACCGAGACTAACCCACAACCCAACCCTGACCTACCCTGACCTAACCCTGACCCATCCCTAACCTACCCCTGACCTACCCCTGACCCACGACCAAACCGCGACTAACCCACTACCCATCTCTGACCTATCCCTGACCTATCCTTGACCTACCCCTGACCCGGGTTAGGGTTAGGGTTAGGATATGAGCAATTTACGAAAATTGAACATTTGTTCAATTCATCAAATTGAACAAAATGTTTTTATTGGTTGACACAGTCACGTGACCTCAGTAGGTTTGGGTGCGGGTTGGGTGTGGGTCTGGGTTAGGGTTAGGGTTAGGGTTAGGGTTAGGGTTAGGGTTAGGATATGAGCAATTTACGAAAATTGAACATTTGTTCAATTCATCAAATTGAACAAAATGTTTTTATTGGTTGACACAGTCACGTGACCTCAGTAGGATATGAGCAATTTACGAAAATTGAACATTTGTTCAATTCATCAAATTGAACAAAATGTTTTTATTGGTTGACACAGTCACGTGACCTCAGTAGGTTTGGGTGCGGGTTGGGTGTGGGTCTGGGTTAGGGTTAGGGTTAGGGTTAGGGTTAGGGTTAGGGTTAGGATATGAGCAATTTACGAAAATTGAACATTTGTTCAATTCATCAAATTGAACAAAATGTTTTTATTGGTTGACACAGGTGGAGTTGAACTGGCTGTAACGGTAAATGGTAACGCTTGTGCTTTGCCCTATCCGTCAGTCGCTGCGTAGCACCATCGCAGCAATTTTCAGATGGGCCATTGCATGACATAATTTAACAACAAGGCTGGCGACTGGATTTAGCAACTATTTTAAACGACAAGGAAGTGGACTCAGGACTGGAGGAGGGAGAATTATTCAATCATTCAATCTGTTGAATATCCATTCAAGCTATGGAAGGGGAAGGGATACACAAGATGAATCCGCATTCGTGTACAACGAAGCACTCAAACCATCATCAGGAGGGAGACTTATTCAATCTGTTGAATATACCGAGACTAACCCACAACCCAACCCTGACCTACCCTGACCTAACCCTGACCCATCCCTAACCTACCCCTGACCTACCCCTGACCCACGACCAAACCGCGACTAACCCACTACCCATCTCTGACCTATCCCTGACCTATCCTTGACCTACCCCTGACCCGGGTTAGGGTTAGGGTTAGGATATGAGCAATTTACGAAAATTGAACATTTGTTCAATTCATCAAATTGAACAAAATGTTTTTATTGGTTGACACAGTCACGTGACCTCAGTAGGTTTGGGTGCGGGTTGGGTGTGGGTCTGGGTTAGGGTTAGGGTTAGGGTTAGGGTTAGGGTTAGGGTTAGGATATGAGCAATTTACGAAAATTGAACATTTGTTCAATTCATCAAATTGAACAAAATGTTTTTATTGGTTGACACAGTCACGTGACCTCAGTAGGATATGAGCAATTTACGAAAATTGAACATTTGTTCAATTCATCAAATTGAACAAAATGTTTTTATTGGTTGACACAGTCACGTGACCTCAGTAGGTTTGGGTGCGGGTTGGGTGTGGGTCTGGGTTAGGGTTAGGGTTAGGGTTAGGGTTAGGGTTAGGGTTAGGATATGAGCAATTTACGAAAATTGAACATTTGTTCAATTCATCAAATTGAACAAAATGTTTTTATTGGTTGACACAGGTGGAGTTGAACTGGCTGTAACGGTAAATGGTAACGCTTGTGCTTTGCCCTATCCGTCAGTCGCTGCGTAGCACCATCGCAGCAATTTTCAGATGGGCCATTGCATGACATAATTTAACAACAAGGCTGGCGACTGGATTTAGCAACTATTTTAAACGACAAGGAAGTGGACTCAGGACTGGAGGAGGGAGAATTATTCAATCATTCAATCTGTTGAATATCCATTCAAGCTATGGAAGGGGAAGGGATACACAAGATGAATCCGCATTCGTGTACAACGAAGCACTCAAACCATCATCAGGAGGGAGACTTATTCAATCTGTTGAATATACCGAGACTAACCCACAACCCAACCCTGACCTACCCTGACCTAACCCTGACCCATCCCTAACCTACCCCTGACCTACCCCTGACCCACGACCAAACCGCGACTAACCCACTACCCATCTCTGACCTATCCCTGACCTATCCTTGACCTACCCCTGACCCGGGTTAGGGTTAGGGTTAGGATATGAGCAATTTACGAAAATTGAACATTTGTTCAATTCATCAAATTGAACAAAATGTTTTTATTGGTTGACACAGTCACGTGACCTCAGTAGGTTTGGGTGCGGGTTGGGTGTGGGTCTGGGTTAGGGTTAGGGTTAGGGTTAGGGTTAGGGTTAGGGTTAGGATATGAGCAATTTACGAAAATTGAACATTTGTTCAATTCATCAAATTGAACAAAATGTTTTTATTGGTTGACACAGTCACGTGACCTCAGTAGGATATGAGCAATTTACGAAAATTGAACATTTGTTCAATTCATCAAATTGAACAAAATGTTTTTATTGGTTGACACAGTCACGTGACCTCAGTAGGTTTGGGTGCGGGTTGGGTGTGGGTCTGGGTTAGGGTTAGGGTTAGGGTTAGGGTTAGGGTTAGGGTTAGGATATGAGCAATTTACGAAAATTGAACATTTGTTCAATTCATCAAATTGAACAAAATGTTTTTATTGGTTGACACAGGTGGAGTTGAACTGGCTGTAACGGTAAATGGTAACGCTTGTGCTTTGCCCTATCCGTCAGTCGCTGCGTAGCACCATCGCAGCAATTTTCAGATGGGCCATTGCATGACATAATTTAACAACAAGGCTGGCGACTGGATTTAGCAACTATTTTAAACGACAAGGAAGTGGACTCAGGACTGGAGGAGGGAGAATTATTCAATCATTCAATCTGTTGAATATCCATTCAAGCTATGGAAGGGGAAGGGATACACAAGATGAATCCGCATTCGTGTACAACGAAGCACTCAAACCATCATCAGGAGGGAGACTTATTCAATCTGTTGAATATACCGAGACTAACCCACAACCCAACCCTGACCTACCCTGACCTAACCCTGACCCATCCCTAACCTACCCCTGACCTACCCCTGACCCACGACCAAACCGCGACTAACCCACTACCCATCTCTGACCTATCCCTGACCTATCCTTGACCTACCCCTGACCCGGGTTAGGGTTAGGGTTAGGATATGAGCAATTTACGAAAATTGAACATTTGTTCAATTCATCAAATTGAACAAAATGTTTTTATTGGTTGACACAGTCACGTGACCTCAGTAGGTTTGGGTGCGGGTTGGGTGTGGGTCTGGGTTAGGGTTAGGGTTAGGGTTAGGGTTAGGGTTAGGGTTAGGATATGAGCAATTTACGAAAATTGAACATTTGTTCAATTCATCAAATTGAACAAAATGTTTTTATTGGTTGACACAGTCACGTGACCTCAGTAGGATATGAGCAATTTACGAAAATTGAACATTTGTTCAATTCATCAAATTGAACAAAATGTTTTTATTGGTTGACACAGTCACGTGACCTCAGTAGGTTTGGGTGCGGGTTGGGTGTGGGTCTGGGTTAGGGTTAGGGTTAGGGTTAGGGTTAGGGTTAGGGTTAGGATATGAGCAATTTACGAAAATTGAACATTTGTTCAATTCATCAAATTGAACAAAATGTTTTTATTGGTTGACACAGGTGGAGTTGAACTGGCTGTAACGGTAAATGGTAACGCTTGTGCTTTGCCCTATCCGTCAGTCGCTGCGTAGCACCATCGCAGCAATTTTCAGATGGGCCATTGCATGACATAATTTAACAACAAGGCTGGCGACTGGATTTAGCAACTATTTTAAACGACAAGGAAGTGGACTCAGGACTGGAGGAGGGAGAATTATTCAATCATTCAATCTGTTGAATATCCATTCAAGCTATGGAAGGGGAAGGGATACACAAGATGAATCCGCATTCGTGTACAACGAAGCACTCAAACCATCATCAGGAGGGAGACTTATTCAATCTGTTGAATATACCGAGACTAACCCACAACCCAACCCTGACCTACCCTGACCTAACCCTGACCCATCCCTAACCTACCCCTGACCTACCCCTGACCCACGACCAAACCGCGACTAACCCACTACCCATCTCTGACCTATCCCTGACCTATCCTTGACCTACCCCTGACCCGGGTTAGGGTTAGGGTTAGGATATGAGCAATTTACGAAAATTGAACATTTGTTCAATTCATCAAATTGAACAAAATGTTTTTATTGGTTGACACAGTCACGTGACCTCAGTAGGTTTGGGTGCGGGTTGGGTGTGGGTCTGGGTTAGGGTTAGGGTTAGGGTTAGGGTTAGGGTTAGGGTTAGGATATGAGCAATTTACGAAAATTGAACATTTGTTCAATTCATCAAATTGAACAAAATGTTTTTATTGGTTGACACAGTCACGTGACCTCAGTAGGATATGAGCAATTTACGAAAATTGAACATTTGTTCAATTCATCAAATTGAACAAAATGTTTTTATTGGTTGACACAGTCACGTGACCTCAGTAGGTTTGGGTGCGGGTTGGGTGTGGGTCTGGGTTAGGGTTAGGGTTAGGGTTAGGGTTAGGGTTAGGGTTAGGATATGAGCAATTTACGAAAATTGAACATTTGTTCAATTCATCAAATTGAACAAAATGTTTTTATTGGTTGACACAGGTGGAGTTGAACTGGCTGTAACGGTAAATGGTAACGCTTGTGCTTTGCCCTATCCGTCAGTCGCTGCGTAGCACCATCGCAGCAATTTTCAGATGGGCCATTGCATGACATAATTTAACAACAAGGCTGGCGACTGGATTTAGCAACTATTTTAAACGACAAGGAAGTGGACTCAGGACTGGAGGAGGGAGAATTATTCAATCATTCAATCTGTTGAATATCCATTCAAGCTATGGAAGGGGAAGGGATACACAAGATGAATCCGCATTCGTGTACAACGAAGCACTCAAACCATCATCAGGAGGGAGACTTATTCAATCTGTTGAATATACCGAGACTAACCCACAACCCAACCCTGACCTACCCTGACCTAACCCTGACCCATCCCTAACCTACCCCTGACCTACCCCTGACCCACGACCAAACCGCGACTAACCCACTACCCATCTCTGACCTATCCCTGACCTATCCTTGACCTACCCCTGACCCGGGTTAGGGTTAGGGTTAGGATATGAGCAATTTACGAAAATTGAACATTTGTTCAATTCATCAAATTGAACAAAATGTTTTTATTGGTTGACACAGTCACGTGACCTCAGTAGGTTTGGGTGCGGGTTGGGTGTGGGTCTGGGTTAGGGTTAGGGTTAGGGTTAGGGTTAGGGTTAGGGTTAGGATATGAGCAATTTACGAAAATTGAACATTTGTTCAATTCATCAAATTGAACAAAATGTTTTTATTGGTTGACACAGTCACGTGACCTCAGTAGGATATGAGCAATTTACGAAAATTGAACATTTGTTCAATTCATCAAATTGAACAAAATGTTTTTATTGGTTGACACAGTCACGTGACCTCAGTAGGTTTGGGTGCGGGTTGGGTGTGGGTCTGGGTTAGGGTTAGGGTTAGGGTTAGGGTTAGGGTTAGGGTTAGGATATGAGCAATTTACGAAAATTGAACATTTGTTCAATTCATCAAATTGAACAAAATGTTTTTATTGGTTGACACAGGTGGAGTTGAACTGGCTGTAACGGTAAATGGTAACGCTTGTGCTTTGCCCTATCCGTCAGTCGCTGCGTAGCACCATCGCAGCAATTTTCAGATGGGCCATTGCATGACATAATTTAACAACAAGGCTGGCGACTGGATTTAGCAACTATTTTAAACGACAAGGAAGTGGACTCAGGACTGGAGGAGGGAGAATTATTCAATCATTCAATCTGTTGAATATCCATTCAAGCTATGGAAGGGGAAGGGATACACAAGATGAATCCGCATTCGTGTACAACGAAGCACTCAAACCATCATCAGGAGGGAGACTTATTCAATCTGTTGAATATACCGAGACTAACCCACAACCCAACCCTGACCTACCCTGACCTAACCCTGACCCATCCCTAACCTACCCCTGACCTACCCCTGACCCACGACCAAACCGCGACTAACCCACTACCCATCTCTGACCTATCCCTGACCTATCCTTGACCTACCCCTGACCCGGGTTAGGGTTAGGGTTAGGATATGAGCAATTTACGAAAATTGAACATTTGTTCAATTCATCAAATTGAACAAAATGTTTTTATTGGTTGACACAGTCACGTGACCTCAGTAGGTTTGGGTGCGGGTTGGGTGTGGGTCTGGGTTAGGGTTAGGGTTAGGGTTAGGGTTAGGGTTAGGGTTAGGATATGAGCAATTTACGAAAATTGAACATTTGTTCAATTCATCAAATTGAACAAAATGTTTTTATTGGTTGACACAGTCACGTGACCTCAGTAGGATATGAGCAATTTACGAAAATTGAACATTTGTTCAATTCATCAAATTGAACAAAATGTTTTTATTGGTTGACACAGTCACGTGACCTCAGTAGGTTTGGGTGCGGGTTGGGTGTGGGTCTGGGTTAGGGTTAGGGTTAGGGTTAGGGTTAGGGTTAGGGTTAGGATATGAGCAATTTACGAAAATTGAACATTTGTTCAATTCATCAAATTGAACAAAATGTTTTTATTGGTTGACACAGGTGGAGTTGAACTGGCTGTAACGGTAAATGGTAACGCTTGTGCTTTGCCCTATCCGTCAGTCGCTGCGTAGCACCATCGCAGCAATTTTCAGATGGGCCATTGCATGACATAATTTAACAACAAGGCTGGCGACTGGATTTAGCAACTATTTTAAACGACAAGGAAGTGGACTCAGGACTGGAGGAGGGAGAATTATTCAATCATTCAATCTGTTGAATATCCATTCAAGCTATGGAAGGGGAAGGGATACACAAGATGAATCCGCATTCGTGTACAACGAAGCACTCAAACCATCATCAGGAGGGAGACTTATTCAATCTGTTGAATATACCGAGACTAACCCACAACCCAACCCTGACCTACCCTGACCTAACCCTGACCCATCCCTAACCTACCCCTGACCTACCCCTGACCCACGACCAAACCGCGACTAACCCACTACCCATCTCTGACCTATCCCTGACCTATCCTTGACCTACCCCTGACCCGGGTTAGGGTTAGGGTTAGGATATGAGCAATTTACGAAAATTGAACATTTGTTCAATTCATCAAATTGAACAAAATGTTTTTATTGGTTGACACAGTCACGTGACCTCAGTAGGTTTGGGTGCGGGTTGGGTGTGGGTCTGGGTTAGGGTTAGGGTTAGGGTTAGGGTTAGGGTTAGGGTTAGGATATGAGCAATTTACGAAAATTGAACATTTGTTCAATTCATCAAATTGAACAAAATGTTTTTATTGGTTGACACAGTCACGTGACCTCAGTAGGATATGAGCAATTTACGAAAATTGAACATTTGTTCAATTCATCAAATTGAACAAAATGTTTTTATTGGTTGACACAGTCACGTGACCTCAGTAGGTTTGGGTGCGGGTTGGGTGTGGGTCTGGGTTAGGGTTAGGGTTAGGGTTAGGGTTAGGGTTAGGGTTAGGATATGAGCAATTTACGAAAATTGAACATTTGTTCAATTCATCAAATTGAACAAAATGTTTTTATTGGTTGACACAGGTGGAGTTGAACTGGCTGTAACGGTAAATGGTAACGCTTGTGCTTTGCCCTATCCGTCAGTCGCTGCGTAGCACCATCGCAGCAATTTTCAGATGGGCCATTGCATGACATAATTTAACAACAAGGCTGGCGACTGGATTTAGCAACTATTTTAAACGACAAGGAAGTGGACTCAGGACTGGAGGAGGGAGAATTATTCAATCATTCAATCTGTTGAATATCCATTCAAGCTATGGAAGGGGAAGGGATACACAAGATGAATCCGCATTCGTGTACAACGAAGCACTCAAACCATCATCAGGAGGGAGACTTATTCAATCTGTTGAATATACCGAGACTAACCCACAACCCAACCCTGACCTACCCTGACCTAACCCTGACCCATCCCTAACCTACCCCTGACCTACCCCTGACCCACGACCAAACCGCGACTAACCCACTACCCATCTCTGACCTATCCCTGACCTATCCTTGACCTACCCCTGACCCGGGTTAGGGTTAGGGTTAGGATATGAGCAATTTACGAAAATTGAACATTTGTTCAATTCATCAAATTGAACAAAATGTTTTTATTGGTTGACACAGTCACGTGACCTCAGTAGGTTTGGGTGCGGGTTGGGTGTGGGTCTGGGTTAGGGTTAGGGTTAGGGTTAGGGTTAGGGTTAGGGTTAGGATATGAGCAATTTACGAAAATTGAACATTTGTTCAATTCATCAAATTGAACAAAATGTTTTTATTGGTTGACACAGTCACGTGACCTCAGTAGGATATGAGCAATTTACGAAAATTGAACATTTGTTCAATTCATCAAATTGAACAAAATGTTTTTATTGGTTGACACAGTCACGTGACCTCAGTAGGTTTGGGTGCGGGTTGGGTGTGGGTCTGGGTTAGGGTTAGGGTTAGGGTTAGGGTTAGGGTTAGGGTTAGGATATGAGCAATTTACGAAAATTGAACATTTGTTCAATTCATCAAATTGAACAAAATGTTTTTATTGGTTGACACAGGTGGAGTTGAACTGGCTGTAACGGTAAATGGTAACGCTTGTGCTTTGCCCTATCCGTCAGTCGCTGCGTAGCACCATCGCAGCAATTTTCAGATGGGCCATTGCATGACATAATTTAACAACAAGGCTGGCGACTGGATTTAGCAACTATTTTAAACGACAAGGAAGTGGACTCAGGACTGGAGGAGGGAGAATTATTCAATCATTCAATCTGTTGAATATCCATTCAAGCTATGGAAGGGGAAGGGATACACAAGATGAATCCGCATTCGTGTACAACGAAGCACTCAAACCATCATCAGGAGGGAGACTTATTCAATCTGTTGAATATACCGAGACTAACCCACAACCCAACCCTGACCTACCCTGACCTAACCCTGACCCATCCCTAACCTACCCCTGACCTACCCCTGACCCACGACCAAACCGCGACTAACCCACTACCCATCTCTGACCTATCCCTGACCTATCCTTGACCTACCCCTGACCCGGGTTAGGGTTAGGGTTAGGATATGAGCAATTTACGAAAATTGAACATTTGTTCAATTCATCAAATTGAACAAAATGTTTTTATTGGTTGACACAGTCACGTGACCTCAGTAGGTTTGGGTGCGGGTTGGGTGTGGGTCTGGGTTAGGGTTAGGGTTAGGGTTAGGGTTAGGGTTAGGGTTAGGATATGAGCAATTTACGAAAATTGAACATTTGTTCAATTCATCAAATTGAACAAAATGTTTTTATTGGTTGACACAGTCACGTGACCTCAGTAGGATATGAGCAATTTACGAAAATTGAACATTTGTTCAATTCATCAAATTGAACAAAATGTTTTTATTGGTTGACACAGTCACGTGACCTCAGTAGGTTTGGGTGCGGGTTGGGTGTGGGTCTGGGTTAGGGTTAGGGTTAGGGTTAGGGTTAGGGTTAGGGTTAGGATATGAGCAATTTACGAAAATTGAACATTTGTTCAATTCATCAAATTGAACAAAATGTTTTTATTGGTTGACACAGGTGGAGTTGAACTGGCTGTAACGGTAAATGGTAACGCTTGTGCTTTGCCCTATCCGTCAGTCGCTGCGTAGCACCATCGCAGCAATTTTCAGATGGGCCATTGCATGACATAATTTAACAACAAGGCTGGCGACTGGATTTAGCAACTATTTTAAACGACAAGGAAGTGGACTCAGGACTGGAGGAGGGAGAATTATTCAATCATTCAATCTGTTGAATATCCATTCAAGCTATGGAAGGGGAAGGGATACACAAGATGAATCCGCATTCGTGTACAACGAAGCACTCAAACCATCATCAGGAGGGAGACTTATTCAATCTGTTGAATATACCGAGACTAACCCACAACCCAACCCTGACCTACCCTGACCTAACCCTGACCCATCCCTAACCTACCCCTGACCTACCCCTGACCCACGACCAAACCGCGACTAACCCACTACCCATCTCTGACCTATCCCTGACCTATCCTTGACCTACCCCTGACCCGGGTTAGGGTTAGGGTTAGGATATGAGCAATTTACGAAAATTGAACATTTGTTCAATTCATCAAATTGAACAAAATGTTTTTATTGGTTGACACAGTCACGTGACCTCAGTAGGTTTGGGTGCGGGTTGGGTGTGGGTCTGGGTTAGGGTTAGGGTTAGGGTTAGGGTTAGGGTTAGGGTTAGGATATGAGCAATTTACGAAAATTGAACATTTGTTCAATTCATCAAATTGAACAAAATGTTTTTATTGGTTGACACAGTCACGTGACCTCAGTAGGATATGAGCAATTTACGAAAATTGAACATTTGTTCAATTCATCAAATTGAACAAAATGTTTTTATTGGTTGACACAGTCACGTGACCTCAGTAGGTTTGGGTGCGGGTTGGGTGTGGGTCTGGGTTAGGGTTAGGGTTAGGGTTAGGGTTAGGGTTAGGGTTAGGATATGAGCAATTTACGAAAATTGAACATTTGTTCAATTCATCAAATTGAACAAAATGTTTTTATTGGTTGACACAGGTGGAGTTGAACTGGCTGTAACGGTAAATGGTAACGCTTGTGCTTTGCCCTATCCGTCAGTCGCTGCGTAGCACCATCGCAGCAATTTTCAGATGGGCCATTGCATGACATAATTTAACAACAAGGCTGGCGACTGGATTTAGCAACTATTTTAAACGACAAGGAAGTGGACTCAGGACTGGAGGAGGGAGAATTATTCAATCATTCAATCTGTTGAATATCCATTCAAGCTATGGAAGGGGAAGGGATACACAAGATGAATCCGCATTCGTGTACAACGAAGCACTCAAACCATCATCAGGAGGGAGACTTATTCAATCTGTTGAATATACCGAGACTAACCCACAACCCAACCCTGACCTACCCTGACCTAACCCTGACCCATCCCTAACCTACCCCTGACCTACCCCTGACCCACGACCAAACCGCGACTAACCCACTACCCATCTCTGACCTATCCCTGACCTATCCTTGACCTACCCCTGACCCGGGTTAGGGTTAGGGTTAGGATATGAGCAATTTACGAAAATTGAACATTTGTTCAATTCATCAAATTGAACAAAATGTTTTTATTGGTTGACACAGTCACGTGACCTCAGTAGGTTTGGGTGCGGGTTGGGTGTGGGTCTGGGTTAGGGTTAGGGTTAGGGTTAGGGTTAGGGTTAGGGTTAGGATATGAGCAATTTACGAAAATTGAACATTTGTTCAATTCATCAAATTGAACAAAATGTTTTTATTGGTTGACACAGTCACGTGACCTCAGTAGGATATGAGCAATTTACGAAAATTGAACATTTGTTCAATTCATCAAATTGAACAAAATGTTTTTATTGGTTGACACAGTCACGTGACCTCAGTAGGTTTGGGTGCGGGTTGGGTGTGGGTCTGGGTTAGGGTTAGGGTTAGGGTTAGGGTTAGGGTTAGGGTTAGGATATGAGCAATTTACGAAAATTGAACATTTGTTCAATTCATCAAATTGAACAAAATGTTTTTATTGGTTGACACAGGTGGAGTTGAACTGGCTGTAACGGTAAATGGTAACGCTTGTGCTTTGCCCTATCCGTCAGTCGCTGCGTAGCACCATCGCAGCAATTTTCAGATGGGCCATTGCATGACATAATTTAACAACAAGGCTGGCGACTGGATTTAGCAACTATTTTAAACGACAAGGAAGTGGACTCAGGACTGGAGGAGGGAGAATTATTCAATCATTCAATCTGTTGAATATCCATTCAAGCTATGGAAGGGGAAGGGATACACAAGATGAATCCGCATTCGTGTACAACGAAGCACTCAAACCATCATCAGGAGGGAGACTTATTCAATCTGTTGAATATACCGAGACTAACCCACAACCCAACCCTGACCTACCCTGACCTAACCCTGACCCATCCCTAACCTACCCCTGACCTACCCCTGACCCACGACCAAACCGCGACTAACCCACTACCCATCTCTGACCTATCCCTGACCTATCCTTGACCTACCCCTGACCCGGGTTAGGGTTAGGGTTAGGATATGAGCAATTTACGAAAATTGAACATTTGTTCAATTCATCAAATTGAACAAAATGTTTTTATTGGTTGACACAGTCACGTGACCTCAGTAGGTTTGGGTGCGGGTTGGGTGTGGGTCTGGGTTAGGGTTAGGGTTAGGGTTAGGGTTAGGGTTAGGGTTAGGATATGAGCAATTTACGAAAATTGAACATTTGTTCAATTCATCAAATTGAACAAAATGTTTTTATTGGTTGACACAGTCACGTGACCTCAGTAGGATATGAGCAATTTACGAAAATTGAACATTTGTTCAATTCATCAAATTGAACAAAATGTTTTTATTGGTTGACACAGTCACGTGACCTCAGTAGGTTTGGGTGCGGGTTGGGTGTGGGTCTGGGTTAGGGTTAGGGTTAGGGTTAGGGTTAGGGTTAGGGTTAGGATATGAGCAATTTACGAAAATTGAACATTTGTTCAATTCATCAAATTGAACAAAATGTTTTTATTGGTTGACACAGGTGGAGTTGAACTGGCTGTAACGGTAAATGGTAACGCTTGTGCTTTGCCCTATCCGTCAGTCGCTGCGTAGCACCATCGCAGCAATTTTCAGATGGGCCATTGCATGACATAATTTAACAACAAGGCTGGCGACTGGATTTAGCAACTATTTTAAACGACAAGGAAGTGGACTCAGGACTGGAGGAGGGAGAATTATTCAATCATTCAATCTGTTGAATATCCATTCAAGCTATGGAAGGGGAAGGGATACACAAGATGAATCCGCATTCGTGTACAACGAAGCACTCAAACCATCATCAGGAGGGAGACTTATTCAATCTGTTGAATATACCGAGACTAACCCACAACCCAACCCTGACCTACCCTGACCTAACCCTGACCCATCCCTAACCTACCCCTGACCTACCCCTGACCCACGACCAAACCGCGACTAACCCACTACCCATCTCTGACCTATCCCTGACCTATCCTTGACCTACCCCTGACCCGGGTTAGGGTTAGGGTTAGGATATGAGCAATTTACGAAAATTGAACATTTGTTCAATTCATCAAATTGAACAAAATGTTTTTATTGGTTGACACAGTCACGTGACCTCAGTAGGTTTGGGTGCGGGTTGGGTGTGGGTCTGGGTTAGGGTTAGGGTTAGGGTTAGGGTTAGGGTTAGGATATGAGCAATTTACGAAAATTGAACATTTGTTCAATTCATCAAATTGAACAAAATGTTTTTATTGGTTGACACAGTCACGTGACCTCAGTAGGATATGAGCAATTTACGAAAATTGAACATTTGTTCAATTCATCAAATTGAACAAAATGTTTTTATTGGTTGACACAGTCACGTGACCTCAGTAGGTTTGGGTGCGGGTTGGGTGTGGGTCTGGGTTAGGGTTAGGGTTAGGGTTAGGGTTAGGGTTAGGGTTAGGATATGAGCAATTTACGAAAATTGAACATTTGTTAGGGTTAGGGTTAGGGTTAGGGTTAGGGTTAGGGTTAGGGTTAGGGTTAGGGTTAGGGTTAGGGTTAGGGTTAGGGTTAGGGTTAGGGTTAGGGTTAGGGTTAGGGGTTAGGGTTAGGGTTAGGGTTAGGGTTAGGGTTAGGGTTAGGGTTAGGGTTAGGGTTAGGGTTAGGGTTAGGGTTAGGGTTAGGGTTAGGGTTAGGGTTAGGGTTAGGGTTAGGGTTAGGGTTAGGGTTAGGGTTAGGGTTAGGGTTAGGGTTAGGGGTTAGGGTTAGGGTTAGGATATGAGCAATTTGCGAAAAGGGTTAGGGTTAGGGTTAGGGTTAGGGTTAGGGTTAGGGTTAGGGTTAGGGTTAGGGTTAGGGTTAGGGTTAGGGTTAGGGTTAGGGTTAGGGTTAGGGTTAGGGTTAGGGTTAGGGTTAGGGTTAGGGTTAGGGTTAGGGTTAGGGTTAGGGTTAGGGTTAGGGTTAGGGTTAGGGTTAGGGTTAGGGTTAGGGTTAGGGTTAGGGTTAGGGTTAGGGTTAGGGTTAGGGTTAGGGTTAGGGTTAGGGTTAGGGTTAGGGGTTAGGGTTAGGGTTAGGGTTAGGGTTAGGGTTAGGGTTAGGGTTAGGGTTAGGGTTAGGGTTAGGGTTAGGGTTAGGGTTAGGGTTAGGGTTAGGGTTAGGGTTAGGGTTAGGGTTAGGGTTAGGGTTAGGGTTAGGGTTAGGGTTAGGGTTAGGGTTAGGGTTAGGGTTAGGGTTAGGGTTAGGGTTAGGGTTAGGGTTAGGGTTAGGGTTAGGGTTAGGGTTAGGGTTAGGGTTAGGGTTAGGGTTAGGGTTAGGGTTAGGGTTAGGGTTAGGGTTAGGGTTAGGGTTAGGGTTAGGGTTAGGGTTAGGGTTAGGGTTAGGGTTAGGGTTAGGGTTAGGGTTAGGGTTAGGGTTAGGGTTAGGGTTAGGGTTAGGGTTAGGGTTAGGGTTAGGGTTAGGGTTAGGGTTAGGGTTAGGGTTAGGGTTAGGGTTAGGGTTAGGGTTAGGGTTAGGGTTAGGGTTAGGGTTAGGGTTAGGGTTAGGGTTAGGGTTAGGGTTAGGGTTAGGGTTAGGGTTAGGGTTAGGGTTAGGGTTAGGGTTAGGGTTAGGGTTAGGGTTAGGGTTAGGGTTAGGGTTAGGGTTAGGGTTAGGGTTAGGGTTAGGGTTAGGGTTAGGGTTAGGGTTAGGGTTAGGGTTAGGGTTAGGGGTTAGGGTTAGGGTTAGGGTTAGGGTTAGGGTTAGGGGTTAGGGTTAGGGTTAGGGTTAGGGTTAGGGTTTAGGGTTAGGGTTAGGGTTAGGGTTAGGGTTAGGGTTAGGGTTAGGGTTAGGGTTAGGGTTAGGGTTAGGGTTAGGGTTAGGGTTAGGGTTGGGTTAGGGTTAGGGTTAGGGTTAGGGTTAGGGTTAGGGTTAGGGTTAGGGGTTAGGGTTAGGGTTAGGGTTAGGGTTAGGGTTAGGGTTAGGGTTAGGGTTAGGGTTAGGGTTAGGGTTAGGGTTAGGGTTAGGGTTAGGGTTAGGGTTAGGGTTAGGGTTAGGGTTAGGGTTAGGGTTAGGGTTAGGGTTAGGGTTAGGGTTAGGGTTAGGGTTAGGGTTAGGGTTAGGGTTAGGGTTAGGGTTAGGGTTAGGGTTAGGGTTAGGGTTAGGGTTAGGGTTAGGGTTAGGGTTAGGGTTAGGGTTAGGGTTAGGGTTAGGGTTAGGATATGAGCAATTTGCGAAAATTGAACATTTGTTCAATTCATCAAATTGAACAAAATGTTTTTATTGGTTGACACAGTCACGTGACCTCAGTAGGTTTGGGTGCGGGTTGGGTGTGGGTCTGGGTTAGGGTTAGGGTTAGGGTTAGGGTTAGGGTTAGGGTTAGGATATGAGCAATTTACGAAAATTGAACATTTGTTCAATTCATCAAATTGAACAAAATGTTTTTATTGGTTGACACAGGTGGAGTTGAACTGGCTGTAACGGTAAATGGTAACGCTTGTGCTTTGCCCTATCCGTCAGTCGCTGCGTAGCACCATCGCAGCAATTTTCAGATGGGCCATTGCATGACATAATTTAACAACAAGGCTGGCGACTGGATTTAGCAACTATTTTAAACGACAAGGAAGTGGACTCAGGACTGGAGGAGGGAGAATTATTCAATCATTCAATCTGTTGAATATCCATTCAAGCTATGGAAGGGGAAGGGATACACAAGATGAATCCGCATTCGTGTACAACGAAGCACTCAAACCATCATCAGGAGGGAGACTTATTCAATCTGTTGAATATACCGAGACTAACCCACAACCCAACCCTGACCTACCCTGACCTAACCCTGACCCATCCCTAACCTACCCCTGACCTACCCCTGACCCACGACCAAACCGCGACTAACCCACTACCCATCTCTGACCTATCCCTGACCTATCCTTGACCTACCCCTGACCCACGACCAACGGGGTAGGGTTAGGGTTAGGGTTAGGGTTAGGGTTAGGGTTAGGATATGGGGTTAGGGTTAGGGTTAGGGTTAGGGTTAGGGTTAGGGTTAGGGTTAGGGTTAGGGTTAGGGTTAGGGTTAGGGTTAGGGTTAGGGTTAGGATATGAGCAATTTGCGAAAATTGAACATTTGTTCAATTCATCAAATTGAACAAAATGTTTTTATTGGTTGACACAGTCACGTGACCTCAGTAGGTTTGGGTGCGGGTTGGGTGTGGGTCTGGGTTAGGGTTAGGGTTAGGGTTAGGATATGAGCAATTTGCGAAAATTGAACATTTGTTCAATTCATCAAATTGAACAAAATGTTTTTATTGGTTGACACAGTCACGTGACCTCAGTAGGTTTGGGTGCGGGTTGGGTGTGGGTCTGGGTTAGGGTTAGGGTTAGGGTTAGGGTTAGGGTTAGGGTTAGGATATGAGCAATTTACGAAAATTGAACATTTGTTCAATTCATCAAATTGAACAAAATGTTTTTATTGGTTGACACAGGTGGAGTTGAACTGGCTGTAACGGTAAATGGTAACGCTTGTGCTTTGCCCTATCCGTCAGTCGCTGCGTAGCACCATCGCAGCAATTTTCAGATGGGCCATTGCATGACATAATTTAACAACAAGGCTGGCGACTGGATTTAGCAACTATTTTAAACGACAAGGAAGTGGACTCAGGACTGGAGGAGGGAGAATTATTCAATCATTCAATCTGTTGAATATCCATTCAAGCTATGGAAGGGGAAGGGATACACAAGATGAATCCGCATTCGTGTACAACGAAGCACTCAAACCATCATCAGGAGGGAGACTTATTCAATCTGTTGAATATACCGAGACTAACCCACAACCCAACCCTGACCTACCCTGACCTAACCCTGACCCATCCCTAACCTACCCCTGACCTACCCCTGACCCACGACCAAACCGCGACTAACCCACTACCCATCTCTGACCTATCCCTGACCTATCCTTGACCTACCCCTGACCCACGACCAACGGGGTAGGGTTAGGGTTAGGGTTAGGGTTAGGGTTAGGATATGGGGTTAGGGTTAGGGTTAGGGTTAGGGTTAGGGTTAGGGTTAGGGTTAGGGTTAGGGTTAGGGTTAGGGTTAGGGTTAGGGTTAGGGTTAGGATATGAGCAATTTGCGAAAATTGAACATTTGTTCAATTCATCAAATTGAACAAAATGTTTTTATTGGTTGACACAGTCACGTGACCTCAGTAGGTTTGGGTGCGGGTTGGGTGTGGGTCTGGGTTAGGGTTAGGGTTAGGGTTAGGATATGAGCAATTTGCGAAAATTGAACATTTGTTCAATTCATCAAATTGAACAAAATGTTTTTATTGGTTGACACAGTCACGTGACCTCAGTAGGTTTGGGTGCGGGTTGGGTGTGGGTCTGGGTTAGGGTTAGGGTTAGGGTTAGGGTTAGGGTTAGGGTTAGGATATGAGCAATTTACGAAAATTGAACATTTGTTCAATTCATCAAATTGAACAAAATGTTTTTATTGGTTGACACAGGTGGAGTTGAACTGGCTGTAACGGTAAATGGTAACGCTTGTGCTTTGCCCTATCCGTCAGTCGCTGCGTAGCACCATCGCAGCAATTTTCAGATGGGCCATTGCATGACATAATTTAACAACAAGGCTGGCGACTGGATTTAGCAACTATTTTAAACGACAAGGAAGTGGACTCAGGACTGGAGGAGGGAGAATTATTCAATCATTCAATCTGTTGAATATCCATTCAAGCTATGGAAGGGGAAGGGATACACAAGATGAATCCGCATTCGTGTACAACGAAGCACTCAAACCATCATCAGGAGGGAGACTTATTCAATCTGTTGAATATACCGAGACTAACCCACAACCCAACCCTGACCTACCCTGACCTAACCCTGACCCATCCCTAACCTACCCCTGACCTACCCCTGACCCACGACCAAACCGCGACTAACCCACTACCCATCTCTGACCTATCCCTGACCTATCCTTGACCTACCCCTGACCCACGACCAACGGGGTAGGGTTAGGGTTAGGGTTAGGGTTAGGGTTAGGGTTAGGATATGGGGTTAGGGTTAGGGTTAGGGTTAGGGTTAGGGTTAGGGTTAGGGTTAGGGTTAGGGTTAGGGTTAGGGTTAGGGTTAGGGTTAGGGTTAGGATATGAGCAATTTGCGAAAATTGAACATTTGTTCAATTCATCAAATTGAACAAAATGTTTTTATTGGTTGACACAGTCACGTGACCTCAGTAGGTTTGGGTGCGGGTTGGGTGTGGGTCTGGGTTAGGGTTAGGGTTAGGGTTAGGATATGAGCAATTTGCGAAAATTGAACATTTGTTCAATTCATCAAATTGAACAAAATGTTTTTATTGGTTGACACAGTCACGTGACCTCAGTAGGTTTGGGTGCGGGTTGGGTGTGGGTCTGGGTTAGGGTTAGGGTTAGGGTTAGGGTTAGGGTTAGGGTTAGGATATGAGCAATTTACGAAAATTGAACATTTGTTCAATTCATCAAATTGAACAAAATGTTTTTATTGGTTGACACAGGTGGAGTTGAACTGGCTGTAACGGTAAATGGTAACGCTTGTGCTTTGCCCTATCCGTCAGTCGCTGCGTAGCACCATCGCAGCAATTTTCAGATGGGCCATTGCATGACATAATTTAACAACAAGGCTGGCGACTGGATTTAGCAACTATTTTAAACGACAAGGAAGTGGACTCAGGACTGGAGGAGGGAGAATTATTCAATCATTCAATCTGTTGAATATCCATTCAAGCTATGGAAGGGGAAGGGATACACAAGATGAATCCGCATTCGTGTACAACGAAGCACTCAAACCATCATCAGGAGGGAGACTTATTCAATCTGTTGAATATACCGAGACTAACCCACAACCCAACCCTGACCTACCCTGACCTAACCCTGACCCATCCCTAACCTACCCCTGACCTACCCCTGACCCACGACCAAACCGCGACTAACCCACTACCCATCTCTGACCTATCCCTGACCTATCCTTGACCTACCCCTGACCCACGACCAACGGGGTAGGGTTAGGGTTAGGGTTAGGGTTAGGGTTAGGGTTAGGATATGGGGTTAGGGTTAGGGTTAGGGTTAGGGTTAGGGTTAGGGTTAGGGTTAGGGTTAGGGTTAGGGTTAGGGTTAGGGTTAGGGTTAGGGTTAGGATATGAGCAATTTGCGAAAATTGAACATTTGTTCAATTCATCAGGGGTTAGGGTTAGGGTTAGGGTTAGGGTTAGGGTTAGGGTTAGGGTTAGGGTTAGGGTTAGGGTTAGGGTTAGGGTTAGGGTTAGGGTTAGGGTTAGGGTTAGGGTTAGGGTTAGGGTTAGGGTTAGGGTTAGGGTTAGGGTTAGGGTTAGGGTTAGGGGTTAGGGTTAGGGTTAGGGTTAGGGTTAGGGTTAGGGTTAGGGTTAGGGTTAGGGTTAGGGTTAGGGGTTAGGGTTAGGGTTAGGGTTAGGGTTAGGGTTAGGGTTAGGGTTAGGGTTAGGGTTAGGGTTAGGGTTAGGGTTAGGGTTAGGGTTAGGGTTAGGGTTAGGGTTAGGGTTAGGGTTAGGGTTAGGGTTAGGGTTAGGGTTAGGGTTAGGGTTAGGGTTAGGGTTAGGGTTAGGGTTAGGGTTAGGGTTAGGGTTAGGGTTAGGGTTAGGGTTAGGGTTAGGGTTAGGGTTAGGGTTAGGGTTAGGGTTAGGGTTTAGGGTTAGGGTTAGGGTTAGGATATGAGCAATTTGCGAAAATTGAACATTTGTTCAATTCATCAAATTGAACAAAATGTTTTTATTGGTTGACACAGTCACGTGACCTCAGTAGGTTTGGGTGCGGGTTGGGTGTGGGTCTGGGTGTGGGTCTGGGTTAGGATATGAGCAATTTGCGAAAATTGAACATTTGTTCAATTCATCAAATTGAACAAAATGTTTTTATTGGTTGACACAGTCACGTGACCTCAGTAGGTTTGGGTGCGGGTTGGGTGTGGGTCTGGGTGTGGGTCTGGGTTAGGGTTAGGGTTAGGGTTAGGGGGTTAGGGTTAGGATATGAGCAATTTACGAAAATTGAACATTTGTTCAATTCATCAAATTGAACAAAATGTTTTTATTGGTTGACACAGGTGGAGTTGAACTGGCTGTAACGGTAAATGGTAACGCTTGTGCTTTGCCCTATCCGTCAGTCGCTGCGTAGCACCATCGCAGCAATTTTCAGATGGGCCATTGCATGACATAATTTAACAACAAGGCTGGCGACTGGATTTAGCAACTATTTTAAACGACAAGGAAGTGGACTCAGGACTGGAGGAGGGAGAATTATTCAATCATTCAATCTGTTGAATATCCATTCAAGCTATGGAAGGGGAAGGGATACACAAGATGAATCCGCATTCGTGTACAACGAAGCACTCAAACCATCATCAGGAGGGAGACTTATTCAATCTGTTGAATATACCGAGACTAACCCACAACCCAACCCTGACCTACCCTGACCTAACCCTGACCCATCCCTAACCTACCCCTGACCTACCCCTGACCCACGACCAAACCGGGTTAGGGTTAGGGTTAGGGTTAGGGTTAGGGTTAGGGTTAGGGTTAGGGTTAGGGTTAGGGTTAGGGTTAGGGTTAGGGTTAGGGTTAGGGTTAGGATATGAGCAATTTGCGAAAATTGAACATTTGGGGTTAGGGTTAGGGTTAGGGTTAGGGTTAGGGTTAGGGGTTAGGGTTAGGGTTAGGGTTAGGGTTAGGGTTAGGGTTAGGGTTAGGGTTAGGGTTAGGGTTAGGGTTAGGGTTAGGGTTAGGGTTAGGGTTAGGGTTAGGGTTAGGGTTAGGGTTAGGGTTAGGGTTAGGGTTAGGGTTAGGGTTAGGGTTAGGGTTAGGGTTAGGGTTAGGGTTAGGGTTAGGGTTAGGGTTAGGGTTAGGGGGGTTAGGGTTTAGGGTTAGGGTTAGGGTTAGGGTTAGGGTTAGGGTTAGGGTTAGGGTTAGGGTTAGGGTTAGGGTTAGGGTTAGGGTTAGGGTTAGGGTTAGGGTTAGGGGTTAGGGTTAGGGTTAGGGTTAGGGTTAGGGTTTAGGGTTAGGGTTAGGGTTAGGGTTAGGGTTAGGGTTAGGGTTAGGGTTAGGGTTAGGGTTAGGGTTAGGGTTAGGGTTAGGGTTAGGGTTAGGGTTAGGGTTAGGGTTAGGGTTAGGGTTAGGGTTAGGGTTAGGGTTAGGGTTAGGGTTAGGGTTAGGGTTAGGGTTAGGGTTAGGGTTAGGGTTAGGGTTAGGGTTAGGGTTAGGGGTTAGGGTTAGGGTTAGGGTTAGGGTTAGGGTTAGGGTTAGGGTTAGGGTTAGGGTTAGGGTTAGGGTTAGGGGTTAGGGTTAGGGTTAGGGTTAGGGTTAGGGTTAGGGTTAGGGTTAGGGTTAGGGTTAGGGTTAGGGTTAGGGTTAGGGTTAGGGGTTAGGGTTAGGATATGAGCAATTTGCGAAAATTGAACATTTGTTCAATTCATCAAATTGAACAAAATGTTTTTATTGGTTGACACAGTCACGTGACCTCAGTAGGTTTGGGTGCGGGTTGGGTGTGGGTCTGGGTTAGGGTTAGGGTTAGGGTTAGGATATGAGCAATTTGCGAAAATTGAACATTTGTTCAATTCATCAAATTGAACAAAATGTTTTTATTGGTTGACACAGTCACGTGACCTCAGTAGGTTTGGGTGCGGGTTGGGTGTGGGTCTGGGTTAGGGTTAGGGTTAGGGTTAGGGTTAGGGTTAGGGTTAGGATATGAGCAATTTACGAAAATTGAACATTTGTTCAATTCATCAAATTGAACAAAATGTTTTTATTGGTTGACACAGGTGGAGTTGAACTGGCTGTAACGGTAAATGGTAACGCTTGTGCTTTGCCCTATCCGTCAGTCGCTGCGTAGCACCATCGCAGCAATTTTCAGATGGGCCATTGCATGACATAATTTAACAACAAGGCTGGCGACTGGATTTAGCAACTATTTTAAACGACAAGGAAGTGGACTCAGGACTGGAGGAGGGAGAATTATTCAATCATTCAATCTGTTGAATATCCATTCAAGCTATGGAAGGGGAAGGGATACACAAGATGAATCCGCATTCGTGTACAACGAAGCACTCAAACCATCATCAGGAGGGAGACTTATTCAATCTGTTGAATATACCGAGACTAACCCACAACCCAACCCTGACCTACCCTGACCTAACCCTGACCCATCCCTAACCTACCCCTGACCTACCCCTGACCCACGACCAAACCGCGACTAACCCACTACCCATCTCTGACCTATCCCTGACCTATCCTTGACCTACCCCTGACCCACGACCAACGGGGTAGGGTTAGGGTTAGGGTTAGGGTTAGGGTTAGGGTTAGGATATGGGGTTAGGGTTAGGGTTAGGGTTAGGGTTAGGGTTAGGGTTAGGGTTAGGGTTAGGGTTAGGGTTAGGGTTAGGGTTAGGGTTAGGGTTAGGATATGAGCAATTTGCGAAAATTGAACATTTGTTCAATTCATCAAATTGAACAAAATGTTTTTATTGGTTGACACAGTCACGTGACCTCAGTAGGTTTGGGTGCGGGTTGGGTGTGGGTCTGGGTTAGGGTTAGGGTTAGGGTTAGGATATGAGCAATTTGCGAAAATTGAACATTTGTTCAATTCATCAAATTGAACAAAATGTTTTTATTGGTTGACACAGTCACGTGACCTCAGTAGGTTTGGGTGCGGGTTGGGTGTGGGTCTGGGTTAGGGTTAGGGTTAGGGTTAGGGTTAGGGTTAGGGTTAGGATATGAGCAATTTACGAAAATTGAACATTTGTTCAATTCATCAAATTGAACAAAATGTTTTTATTGGTTGACACAGGTGGAGTTGAACTGGCTGTAACGGTAAATGGTAACGCTTGTGCTTTGCCCTATCCGTCAGTCGCTGCGTAGCACCATCGCAGCAATTTTCAGATGGGCCATTGCATGACATAATTTAACAACAAGGCTGGCGACTGGATTTAGCAACTATTTTAAACGACAAGGAAGTGGACTCAGGACTGGAGGAGGGAGAATTATTCAATCATTCAATCTGTTGAATATCCATTCAAGCTATGGAAGGGGAAGGGATACACAAGATGAATCCGCATTCGTGTACAACGAAGCACTCAAACCATCATCAGGAGGGAGACTTATTCAATCTGTTGAATATACCGAGACTAACCCACAACCCAACCCTGACCTACCCTGACCTAACCCTGACCCATCCCTAACCTACCCCTGACCTACCCCTGACCCACGACCAAACCGGGTTAGGGTTAGGGTTAGGGTTAGGGTTAGGGTTAGGGTTAGGGTTAGGGTTAGGGTTAGGGTTAGGGTTAGGGTTAGGGTTAGGGTTAGGGTTAGGATATGAGCAATTTGCGAAAATTGAACATTTGTTCAATTCATCAAATTGAACAAAATGTTTTTATTGGTTGACACAGTCACGTGACCTCAGTAGGTTTGGGTGCGGGTTGGGTGTGGGTCTGGGTGTGGGTCTGGGTTAGGATATGAGCAATTTGCGAAAATTGAACATTTGTTCAATTCATCAAATTGAACAAAATGTTTTTATTGGTTGACACAGTCACGTGACCTCAGTAGGTTTGGGTGCGGGTTGGGTGTGGGTCTGGGTGTGGGTCTGGGTTAGGGTTAGGGTTAGGGTTAGGGGGTTAGGGTTAGGATATGAGCAATTTACGAAAATTGAACATTTGTTCAATTCATCAAATTGAACAAAATGTTTTTATTGGTTGACACAGGTGGAGTTGAACTGGCTGTAACGGTAAATGGTAACGCTTGTGCTTTGCCCTATCCGTCAGTCGCTGCGTAGCACCATCGCAGCAATTTTCAGATGGGCCATTGCATGACATAATTTAACAACAAGGCTGGCGACTGGATTTAGCAACTATTTTAAACGACAAGGAAGTGGACTCAGGACTGGAGGAGGGAGAATTATTCAATCATTCAATCTGTTGAATATCCATTCAAGCTATGGAAGGGGAAGGGATACACAAGATGAATCCGCATTCGTGTACAACGAAGCACTCAAACCATCATCAGGAGGGAGACTTATTCAATCTGTTGAATATACCGAGACTAACCCACAACCCAACCCTGACCTACCCTGACCTAACCCTGACCCATCCCTAACCTACCCCTGACCTACCCCTGACCCACGACCAAACCGGGTTAGGGTTAGGGTTAGGGTTAGGGTTAGGGTTAGGGTTAGGGTTAGGGTTAGGGTTAGGGTTAGGGTTAGGGTTAGGGTTAGGGTTAGGGTTAGGATATGAGCAATTTGCGAAAATTGAACATTTGTTCAATTCATCAAATTGAACAAAATGTTTTTATTGGTTGACACAGTCACGTGACCTCAGTAGGTTTGGGTGCGGGTTGGGTGTGGGTCTGGGTGTGGGTCTGGGTTAGGATATGAGCAATTTGCGAAAATTGAACATTTGTTCAATTCATCAAATTGAACAAAATGTTTTTATTGGTTGACACAGTCACGTGACCTCAGTAGGTTTGGGTGCGGGTTGGGTGTGGGTCTGGGTGTGGGTCTGGGTTAGGGTTAGGGTTAGGGTTAGGGGGTTAGGGTTAGGATATGAGCAATTTACGAAAATTGAACATTTGTTCAATTCATCAAATTGAACAAAATGTTTTTATTGGTTGACACAGGTGGAGTTGAACTGGCTGTAACGGTAAATGGTAACGCTTGTGCTTTGCCCTATCCGTCAGTCGCTGCGTAGCACCATCGCAGCAATTTTCAGATGGGCCATTGCATGACATAATTTAACAACAAGGCTGGCGACTGGATTTAGCAACTATTTTAAACGACAAGGAAGTGGACTCAGGACTGGAGGAGGGAGAATTATTCAATCATTCAATCTGTTGAATATCCATTCAAGCTATGGAAGGGGAAGGGATACACAAGATGAATCCGCATTCGTGTACAACGAAGCACTCAAACCATCATCAGGAGGGAGACTTATTCAATCTGTTGAATATACCGAGACTAACCCACAACCCAACCCTGACCTACCCTGACCTAACCCTGACCCATCCCTAACCTACCCCTGACCTACCCCTGACCCACGACCAAACCGGGTTAGGGTTAGGGTTAGGGTTAGGGTTAGGGTTAGGGTTAGGGTTAGGGTTAGGGTTAGGGTTAGGGTTAGGGTTAGGGTTAGGGTTAGGGTTAGGATATGAGCAATTTGCGAAAATTGAACATTTGTTCAATTCATCAAATTGAACAAAATGTTTTTATTGGTTGACACAGTCACGTGACCTCAGTAGGTTTGGGTGCGGGTTGGGTGTGGGTCTGGGTGTGGGTCTGGGTTAGGATATGAGCAATTTGCGAAAATGGGTTAGGGTTAGGGTTAGGGTTAGGGTTAGGGTTAGGGTTAGGGTTAGGGTTAGGGTTAGGGTTAGGGTTAGGGTTAGGGTTAGGGTTAGGGTTAGGGTTAGGGTTAGGGTTAGGGTTAGGGTTAGGGTTAGGGGTTAGGGTTAGGGTTAGGGTTAGGGTTAGGGTTAGGGTTAGGGTTAGGGTTAGGGTTTAGGGTTAGGGTTAGGGTTAGGGTTAGGGTTAGGGTTAGGGTTAGGGTTAGGGTTAGGGTTAGGGTTAGGGTTAGGGTTAGGGTTAGGGTTAGGGTTAGGGTTAGGGTTAGGGTTAGGGTTAGGGTTAGGGTTAGGGTTAGGGTTAGGGTTAGGGTTAGGGTTAGGATATGAGCAATTTGCGAAAATTGAACATTTGTTCAATTCATCAAATTGAACAAAATGTTTTTATTGGTTGACACAGTCACGTGACCTCAGTAGGTTTGGGTGCGGGTTGGGTGTGGGTCTGGGTGTGGGTCTGGGTTAGGGTTAGGGTTAGGGTTAGGGGGTTAGGGTTAGGATATGAGCAATTTACGAAAATTGAACATTTGTTCAATTCATCAAATTGAACAAAATGTTTTTATTGGTTGACACAGGTGGAGTTGAACTGGCTGTAACGGTAAATGGTAACGCTTGTGCTTTGCCCTATCCGTCAGTCGCTGCGTAGCACCATCGCAGCAATTTTCAGATGGGCCATTGCATGACATAATTTAACAACAAGGCTGGCGACTGGATTTAGCAACTATTTTAAACGACAAGGAAGTGGACTCAGGACTGGAGGAGGGAGAATTATTCAATCATTCAATCTGTTGAATATCCATTCAAGCTATGGAAGGGGAAGGGATACACAAGATGAATCCGCATTCGTGTACAACGAAGCACTCAAACCATCATCAGGAGGGAGACTTATTCAATCTGTTGAATATACCGAGACTAACCCACAACCCAACCCTGACCTACCCTGACCTAACCCTGACCCATCCCTAACCTACCCCTGACCTACCCCTGACCCACGACCAAACCGGGTTAGGGTTAGGGTTAGGGTTAGGGTTAGGGTTAGGGTTAGGGTTAGGGTTAGGGTTAGGGTTAGGGTTAGGGTTAGGGTTAGGGTTAGGGTTAGGATATGAGCAATTTGCGAAAATTGAACATTTGGGGTTAGGGTTAGGGTTAGGGTTAGGGTTAGGGTTAGGGGTTAGGGTTAGGGTTAGGGTTAGGGTTAGGGTTAGGGTTAGGGTTAGGGTTAGGGTTAGGGTTAGGGTTAGGGTTAGGGTTAGGGTTAGGGTTAGGGTTAGGGTTAGGGTTAGGGTTAGGGTTAGGGTTAGGGTTAGGGTTAGGGTTAGGGTTAGGGTTAGGGTTAGGGTTAGGGTTAGGGTTAGGGTTAGGGTTAGGGGGGTTAGGGTTTAGGGTTAGGGTTAGGGTTAGGGTTAGGGTTAGGGTTAGGGTTAGGGTTAGGGTTAGGGTTAGGGTTAGGGTTAGGGTTAGGGTTAGGGTTAGGGTTAGGGGTTAGGGTTAGGGTTAGGGTTAGGGTTAGGGTTTAGGGTTAGGGTTAGGGTTAGGGTTAGGGTTAGGGTTAGGGTTAGGGTTAGGGTTAGGGTTAGGGTTAGGGTTAGGGTTAGGGTTAGGGTTAGGGTTAGGGTTAGGGTTAGGGTTAGGGTTAGGGTTAGGGTTAGGGTTAGGGTTAGGGTTAGGGTTAGGGTTAGGGTTAGGGTTAGGGTTAGGGTTAGGGTTAGGGTTAGGGTTAGGGGTTAGGGTTAGGGTTAGGGTTAGGGTTAGGGTTAGGGTTAGGGTTAGGGTTAGGGTTAGGGTTAGGGTTAGGGGTTAGGGTTAGGGTTAGGGTTAGGGTTAGGGTTAGGGTTAGGGTTAGGGTTAGGGTTAGGGTTAGGGTTAGGGTTAGGGTTAGGGGTTAGGGTTAGGATATGAGCAATTTGCGAAAATTGAACATTTGTTCAATTCATCAAATTGAACAAAATGTTTTTATTGGTTGACACAGTCACGTGACCTCAGTAGGTTTGGGTGCGGGTTGGGTGTGGGTCTGGGTTAGGGTTAGGGTTAGGGTTAGGATATGAGCAATTTGCGAAAATTGAACATTTGTTCAATTCATCAAATTGAACAAAATGTTTTTATTGGTTGACACAGTCACGTGACCTCAGTAGGTTTGGGTGCGGGTTGGGTGTGGGTCTGGGTTAGGGTTAGGGTTAGGGTTAGGGTTAGGGTTAGGGTTAGGATATGAGCAATTTACGAAAATTGAACATTTGTTCAATTCATCAAATTGAACAAAATGTTTTTATTGGTTGACACAGGTGGAGTTGAACTGGCTGTAACGGTAAATGGTAACGCTTGTGCTTTGCCCTATCCGTCAGTCGCTGCGTAGCACCATCGCAGCAATTTTCAGATGGGCCATTGCATGACATAATTTAACAACAAGGCTGGCGACTGGATTTAGCAACTATTTTAAACGACAAGGAAGTGGACTCAGGACTGGAGGAGGGAGAATTATTCAATCATTCAATCTGTTGAATATCCATTCAAGCTATGGAAGGGGAAGGGATACACAAGATGAATCCGCATTCGTGTACAACGAAGCACTCAAACCATCATCAGGAGGGAGACTTATTCAATCTGTTGAATATACCGAGACTAACCCACAACCCAACCCTGACCTACCCTGACCTAACCCTGACCCATCCCTAACCTACCCCTGACCTACCCCTGACCCACGACCAAACCGCGACTAACCCACTACCCATCTCTGACCTATCCCTGACCTATCCTTGACCTACCCCTGACCCACGACCAACGGGGTAGGGTTAGGGTTAGGGTTAGGGTTAGGGTTAGGGTTAGGATATGGGGTTAGGGTTAGGGTTAGGGTTAGGGTTAGGGTTAGGGTTAGGGTTAGGGTTAGGGTTAGGGTTAGGGTTAGGGTTAGGGTTAGGGTTAGGATATGAGCAATTTGCGAAAATTGAACATTTGTTCAATTCATCAAATTGAACAAAATGTTTTTATTGGTTGACACAGTCACGTGACCTCAGTAGGTTTGGGTGCGGGTTGGGTGTGGGTCTGGGTTAGGGTTAGGGTTAGGGTTAGGATATGAGCAATTTGCGAAAATTGAACATTTGTTCAATTCATCAAATTGAACAAAATGTTTTTATTGGTTGACACAGTCACGTGACCTCAGTAGGTTTGGGTGCGGGTTGGGTGTGGGTCTGGGTTAGGGTTAGGGTTAGGGTTAGGGTTAGGGTTAGGGTTAGGATATGAGCAATTTACGAAAATTGAACATTTGTTCAATTCATCAAATTGAACAAAATGTTTTTATTGGTTGACACAGGTGGAGTTGAACTGGCTGTAACGGTAAATGGTAACGCTTGTGCTTTGCCCTATCCGTCAGTCGCTGCGTAGCACCATCGCAGCAATTTTCAGATGGGCCATTGCATGACATAATTTAACAACAAGGCTGGCGACTGGATTTAGCAACTATTTTAAACGACAAGGAAGTGGACTCAGGACTGGAGGAGGGAGAATTATTCAATCATTCAATCTGTTGAATATCCATTCAAGCTATGGAAGGGGAAGGGATACACAAGATGAATCCGCATTCGTGTACAACGAAGCACTCAAACCATCATCAGGAGGGAGACTTATTCAATCTGTTGAATATACCGAGACTAACCCACAACCCAACCCTGACCTACCCTGACCTAACCCTGACCCATCCCTAACCTACCCCTGACCTACCCCTGACCCACGACCAAACCGGGTTAGGGTTAGGGTTAGGGTTAGGGTTAGGGTTAGGGTTAGGGTTAGGGTTAGGGTTAGGGTTAGGGTTAGGGTTAGGGTTAGGGTTAGGGTTAGGATATGAGCAATTTGCGAAAATTGAACATTTGTTCAATTCATCAAATTGAACAAAATGTTTTTATTGGTTGACACAGTCACGTGACCTCAGTAGGTTTGGGTGCGGGTTGGGTGTGGGTCTGGGTGTGGGTCTGGGTTAGGATATGAGCAATTTGCGAAAATTGAACATTTGTTCAATTCATCAAATTGAACAAAATGTTTTTATTGGTTGACACAGTCACGTGACCTCAGTAGGTTTGGGTGCGGGTTGGGTGTGGGTCTGGGTGTGGGTCTGGGTTAGGGTTAGGGTTAGGGTTAGGGGGTTAGGGTTAGGATATGAGCAATTTACGAAAATTGAACATTTGTTCAATTCATCAAATTGAACAAAATGTTTTTATTGGTTGACACAGGTGGAGTTGAACTGGCTGTAACGGTAA